>JACEFZ010006459.1:0-28144 GCA_014155875.1 Cepaea nemoralis | reverse complement strand
CCAGGGGAAAAAAACCTTCCCCAAAAACAAAAAAAAAAAGTTGCGGCGCCTTAGAGACGATTGTCTCTGTCAATTTATCAATCTGGTCGGCGTCTCCAGCAATTCTATGCAGCAAGTTTGGGAGGACTGATAAAACGATGGGATAAGTGCATCAATGTTGGTGGAAATTATTTTGAGAAACAAAGGGACAATGTATGTATAAAAATAAACTGGTTTCAAGTTGTTATCATAATTAGTTATTTTTCTACAGCCATTTGTGACTTATTTATTAACTTACCCTCGTATATAGATTCGCTGGTTTGTTTTATTTCAGAGCTATGTATATTTATTTATTTGGTTTCTGATTCTTTGTCAATCACCATTATCTCTGTCGTTTCGATGCTTATTTTCATGTTATATTTCGCACACTAGGAATTGACTTGATTTAGATGGTTCTGAAGGCTCTCTTTATCTTCTGCTATTAACACTTTGTCGTCCGCAAATCATAAATGTGAAATGTTATCTTTTCCTTCGCTCGCTGCTTCTCCGCTAGGGGGATAGCACACACACCCTGAACACACGTGAATTTACTTATACGGTTTTGATGTATCTGACTTTGTTCTTGCACAGCTTTTGCTATATTTATATACAGTTTTGCAAACATAAATTAGATAGTTACTATTTCCGTATTTTCTTAGGCAATCCCATAGCATATTCCTGTCAACTCTGTCACAAGCTTGATCCTGGTTTATAAATGCGGCTGTACATAATTACTTATCATGTTCAACAGCTTTGTCTGTCAGTTGTATAAGTGTGAATATTGCGTCTGTGCAGCTTCTGTTGGTTTCAGTCAGTCTGGGCTTCTGATAATTGTTCTTCCAGTAATGGTTTTAACCTTCTTTCGATGAATTTGTCATGCATTTTCTCTGTGTGGCTAATTAGTGAGACTCCTATATAATCAGTACAATCTTTCATATTGCTTTATTTTTCTAAATTGGTTCAATTATTGTTGGTTGCCAATCATCTGGCGGTTTTTTTTCCTTCAAATATATAACCGTGTGATCTAGAACATTCGTCAGAGCCATTTTGCTGCTATTTCTTCAGCTGCTTTGATGGTTTTCGCAGGTAAGTCGTCAATGCCTGTGGCTTTGTGCTTTGGTGTCGTGTTACACTTGTTGTACTGCTGTCAGTGATATCTCTGGTTCCACCTCATCTGTCTTGCTTCTGTGTTATTTATAATTTATTTGCATTTTCGTTTTGTTTTATTTAAATTAATCAGTTCTGTCAAATAAGTACTTCATCTGCCTTAGATCTAAAACATAAACTGATTACATAAAATAGACGCGGGCTTTGCATCTATTATGAAGCAAAATGAACTGGAATACATAGTGACAGCTGACACAATGTATGGAAAAGGGGCAAGGGAAATACTAAGAGATTAAATAGTTGGATGAGAACAAGAATATTGACCTGTTCAAGACTGGTGATACTATGAGTCGGCGAACCTTGACTGTCCATGCTTACTGGCATTGCACATGATGATAAGGAGTCAGTAACAGATTACAGTGTTACTCATCAAGCCGTAGTCATATCAGTGTAAGATGGTTAAGAAGTGTTAATCTATCAGTCATATCAGCTTAAGATAATTCAGTAGTATCAATCTATCAGTCACATCATTTTAAGATATTTACGACGTGTTAATCTATCAGTCATATCAGTTTAAGATAAATAAGAGGTATCAATCTATCAGTCACATCAATTTAAGATAATTAAGACGTGTTAATCTATCAGTCATATCAGTTTCATATAGTTAAGAAGTGTTAATCTATCAGCCACATCAGTTTCTTATAGTTAAGACGTGTTAATATATCAGTCATATCAGTTTAAGATAAATAAGAGGTATCAATCTGTCAGTCACATCAATTTAAGATAATTAAGACGTGTTAATCTATCAGTCATATCAGTTTCATATAGTTAACAAGTGTTAAACTATCAGTCATATCAGTTTCATATAGTTAAGACGTGTTAATCTATCAGTTACATCAATTTAAGATAGTTAAGAAGTGTTAATCATTCAGTCATCCAAGAAGAATACTTCAAATATTCTGCATCTATAATTATTTTAAGCAGCTACCAATAACAGGTTTAGCAAACCGGAGGCAATTTATTTGAGAGGAGTTTCTGTATTTCGTGTAGAATGATATGGTCAGATTTCACATTTAGTCACGTTTATAGCACTTGAGGTCTTAGAGAGTTATACTTTGTCCAATTTAGTGCTAAAAATATTTACATGTGAATTTCTTATTTTATGTCCGATAACTTTAACACAAGCTGAAAAACATCTAATCGCAGTGAAAATGTGATATCTGGGGGAAATGCAAAGAATAAAATGGATAGACAGAAATATCAATGAGCAAGTCCTACAGGAGGTACATAAAAGACGCAAACTGATTATAGAAAGTAGACGTAGATAGTCCATTTGTGTGTGTGGAGGGAGGGGGGGGGGATGTTACGAAAAGAAATAAACTATAGACACTGGTCACAACTGGCAAGATTGAGGGGAAAAGAACAAGGGAAAGGCAGAGAAGTACATATCTGGATGGCTTGCCCACATGACATTGTCGGATCAAGAACACTGGGTTGATCCACGGCCCTGGTGATCGTCTGGGGTGGCGAATCATGACCGTCCACTCTTACCGACATGGTCCATACTGAATTAGCTTTAACACGTCTATTGTATGCAAATCTGTATTTCACTTAATATAACTTCAACATTGTTCACCATTCCCCAGCGATGAGTATGTTCATCTCGCCGTTCCCGGCTTTTGGAACCGCCGAGATAAAGTGTGTTTTCACAGGTAACTCTTGGATGATTCTGGCCATGTTTAGAAAAGATCCCTCATCGTGCGATGATTTCTGCCCTGTGGCTGCTTTCAGCAATGTAGAGTCACCGACGCTGAACGTAGATCCTGACTTGTATGGAATCAATCAGTAAGTGGACAATTTCAATAAGGTATCTCATCATCACCATCGTTAAGTAAGTGTTATGGGGGAATTTCATCTACGTCTCACGATCTCCAAAATATATTGTCATGGTCTTATTTATATTAACATTTGGCTCGCTCTCCAGAACAGGGGCGAAACAATTATACACATTCAATGATTACACTCTCACACACGGCAACGTGAAGCAAACCCTTTTATTCACGTAACCTATTTACATTAGGTACATTCGTGGAAGTTGCGCTCATAACTATGCGCAACTCGTACATTATCACAGCAGTATATACATGCATCATACATCGTATATAATAGAATAATACAAAATAGCTCTCTCACTGTCTCAGCTCAAGCACATCTCAATCTACCAGTCAGTCATGCCATCCCTCATTACAGTCATCTCACAGCGATCATGAAACACAAGCATAACCCTGTCTGTCCGTCCGTCTCGATGTCCTAAACCCGTCTGCCTGACACAGGTATGTTCGGTCAGTCCTTCACTTCTCACAGTTCGTGTCGTCCGTGCGGTGTAACGTGACACGATGATCACAGGGCTTCAACTGGTTAGTAGTTGACCTGTACTTGGTAACACCGGGCTGCCTGTCTTGATCGCCTGTGGTGAGCTGATCTTCACTTCCTCCTGTCATGCAGGATATTGGGTTTCTGACATATATAAGTTCATGACTGGCAACTTGCCGTTTTGACAAACGATAGTTTGTAAAATGGAATTGTGGCTCTCCATAACACAAAGTCTGGGTTGAATTTAGAGACGATGTGTTGCCCATGAAGCATGATCCCTGCCTAGTTTACACATGAGGAAAGGTAAGACCAATACGTCTGGAACACGGCAAGCCGCAGAAGCTGTCGGATAAGCAAAGCAATGCTCTAACTGTCCGTCTGTCTGAGTTTCCATCAAAGACTGTTGCCGACTAAGGCTTAGAGCCTGGTCTGCCCTGCCATAACATTTAGTCATAGGTTGTATTTCCTCGCTCTAGATAAGGCTTGTACCCTCCCAATCACGCTCCTCGGCACGAAGCCGTTGTCACAATGTGGGGTGTTGGGTTTGATGAGCGCCGCCCAACATTCGGCGCTAACCGAAGGAAGTTAGTACCGTCTACAGTCGTGCGGTAGCTCACTCATATCTGACTAAGACCAGACTGTATCAATAATCAATTATCAATTCATAATGGTATCGACAATAGGATTTAATCATGCCGGGCAGTTACCGGAGTTGGAAGAAAAATACACAGTATGACTGAGTAGGTTATCATCTCTTCTCACAGTCCATACCGTCTGGCGTTGGTGATCATGTTTGTCCACAGCCTTCAGACGTGTGTACTGTCAATCATTTCTCATGATGATGTTCACCCATGTCATGATGTCACATTGCCCAGCATATTTTCCTCATAGTTTCTGCCTGCACATCGAGATACTTATTCTTTTGTGTTGTCTATTTTTTATTGTTTCGTTTCAGTTGTTCTGTTGATACAGATTTCCATTGAAACGTTCTTCTGTATCTGTGTGTGTTTATTCATCCGTCAGTCTTCTCTGCCATATTTAATGTTTATATCAATTCATATATTTGTGAATAAGCGAGCTTTGCGAGAGGCGGACACAATGGTGGTCTTCTCCTGGCTTCCGTCGGATTCAGGGTGATTTAACTTCACTAAGCTTTGCACTGAAGAAAGAGAAATACTCATTCTACAAGATCGTCGCTTAAAGAAAATTTGATGAAAAGGTGTAAAAGACAAGAAGATTTACTTCATTGCAGCGGGTTTCATCCCATATGGCTAGGTCTCTTTCCATAGCACGGTCTGCAGAAAGCGTCTCACAATCTCACAAAGTCCATAGCTCCAGCGACGATCCTCAGAAGTCCCCAAGAAAATTGCACTCATGAACCGAACGACCAAGGCCAAAATCGAACACGCAACCTTCGGAGTGCGAGGCAGGCGACGTAACCGATTCGTCAATCAGACATGCAGAAGAAAATTGATATGGCAAATGGACCCTTCTCCACGATCACAAAACCGCAAGACCTTTACTCAGAGATCACCTTTCTCCAGGATCACTACACCGCAAATCCTTTACTCGGAGATCACCCTTCTCCACGATCACTACACCGTAAATCTTTTGCTCGGAGATCACCCTTCTCCATAATCATTACACCGCAAATCCTTTATTAGGAGATCACCCTTCTCCACGACCACTATACCGCAAATCTTTTGCTCGGAGATCACCCTTCTCCACGACCACTACACCGCAAGTCCTTTATTCGGAGATCACCCTTCTCCACGATCACTACACCGCAAATCCTTTACTCGGAGATCACAGGCAGTGAGTCGTGATCGGACTTGTTTGAAAATGTTTAACAAATATACGGCATTTGTACAATTAATCATTGCCATGCCACTGCATAAGAGCTGCAATGGTGTAGTGGTTAGCACGCTTTTCTGTTAGTCGATGTTCATCTGTTTAAATCCCCATCGAGGTGGATTTTTTAAAGATTGATCTGGCTCTCAGATCTACCTAGGCTATAAAGGAGTACAAGGACTGTTTTCAGAAGTAAAGGCGGACGGTTTGATACTGACCATATCCATCGAATGCCTATTCTGCTATCAAAATGGGGCTAGCACCTAATTCCAAATACATCTTAATGCGGGGAAAGTGTAAAAAGTATTAGAAAGGAAGAATTCTTCGGAGTGTTTCTGGTAAACCTCCTGAAGATTAGTGTCATCGTTTGGTTGTATCCAGTTCTGAACGAGAGATGCGCGATATACTTGCTTGCTTGCTTGCTTGTGTTCGTTGGCTTGAGCTCCAACGCAAAGTCCTGTATGTCGGATGAAGGCATCCTGTTGTCCAACATCAGTGTGATGTCATACAGGACCTGAGTTTTGCGTGAGTATCCGTTGTCCCATGTCTGGCTTATTGGTGTGCAGACTGGTGGTTCCTCGCCATACAGGCAGACACTCTCCAACTTCGGAGGAATCGGCGATCCTATTGACCTCAGCCAGGACCCCGAAAGGACCTGTTGCCCAGGACGCTCGACGAGGACGCGTCAATAGGTCTTGGCCAGTATATAACCCGGCCCTGGTGCCTTGGAAACACCTCTGCGTCCCCGCGATACACTTAAAAGTCATTCCAAATACTAAATTATCTTACAGTGACAAGTGACAGCAAACTCAGTGTACACATACCACCGATTTTTGTCGTCAAAATGTGTTTAGCTAGAAAGAATTGGCAGCAAATATTATTCTGCGTTACTGGATTCTAGAAAATGTTTTCTTCTGAAACGTATGAAGCCAAAGTTTAGAACGTGCGATACAACATAAGTCAGTATTGCGAGAATTCAAATTTTAGTCCAGCAACCAAGTTTATAGTTGTCTGGACACCTTGTAGCAAACGTTATATTGTAAGGATCCTTTGTTGCCAAGCAATATTTATACTTAAATTTGATTAATTTATTCACCTCCTGTGATATATAACTCTGCAGCATACACTTGACGAGATGCAGCGAAATATGGCAGGCATTAAATCATGCAACATATCGTTTGTTGCTTCTGTGTTTAATTTACCAAGTGTATAAATTGTTTTGAACACATATAGAGTGTATATTAATGACTGATGTTTCTGAAAATATTGCCGTTCCAGGTTTTATATTCACCTCCTGTGGAGTTCATGCAACATGAAAGGTAAATACAAAACTTGGAACGGCAATATTTTCAAAAACCGCACAGTCATTAAAAATACACCCTGTATTTTATTATATAACAGGAATATCGACAATTTTATGAAGCCATGTTTCAGAACTCATTACACAGCATATATAAAATATCATACAATGAATCGTATTTCATTCTTGTTTTAGTACTGTTGACGGCCTGACACACACGTTCATTCTCACCATCAAGCGAGTGAGCTGTGTTGACAGTACAACCTACAGATGCCGCGCCCTCGTCCCTGGAAATGTCCTTACTGCAGATGGATCTTCATCACTCTTTTGTAAGATGCATTACTGTACCCACCTATCTAATATACTGTGTCTGCCTACCTACTTATGTGTATAACTACCAACGTCTTACCTATCTGCCTACCTACCTGTGTATAAAGCTACCTATCTACCTACCTGCCTACCTACCTGTGTATATAGCTACCTACCTACTGCCTACCTACCAATATGTATTGCTACCAACGTCCTACCTAGCTGCCTACCTACCTATTTATATAGCTACCTATTTACTGCCTAACTACATATGTGTATTGCTACCAACGTCCTACCTAGCTACCTACCTACTTATTTATATAGCTAACTACCTACTGCCTACTTACCTATGTGTATAGCTACCAACGTCTTATCTACCTGTGGATATAGCTACCTACCTACCTACCTACCTACCTACCTGCCTACCTACCTATGTATATAGCTACCTACCTACTGCCTAACTATCAACATGTATAGCTAACTAGCTCCTGCCAACCTATCTATGTCTATAACTACCTACCTACTCCATCCTCATCCATCATGTGCCATGCCGGTAAGCGTGGGCGGTCATGATTCGCCATGTCGCTCTAAGACCAGAGTCTTGGATCAGCTCAGTGTTCCTGTCTCGGCCATGCCATGTGGCCAAGCTATCCAGGTATTTACTTCTCTGTCTTCCTCTTATTCTCTTCTCCTAGATCTTGCCAGTTGTCACCACGTTCTCCAATTTATGTCTTCTCATAAACATGTTCAAAATATTTTGACTACCTGCGTTTAATTTCTCTAATCGGTGTACGATTTTCACGTGTTTCTTGTAGCTACCTACTACTTACCTACATATGTGTATGGCTACCTAACTACTGCCTGCCTGCCTATTACCTACATACCATGTAACCAGGTCATGTTTCAACACATACCAAATGGCTGGAATTAACCATCAGCGGTTATGTTGAGCGGAATCGTCGATGTAATGGCTAGGACGTAATAATAACAGTGGCTTGGGTGCTGTCTGATTGGGTTCGATGCCCGCTCTCGATGTTCGCTACACGAAGGAAAGATTAGCCACCTACTCTTCTGCGCACTCATGCCTAAAAACTGTAATATTCCTAGCACTTGACACGCCCACAGCAGAATCTTTTTTTTATTTAATTCTGATTTTAATAATACTTCCGCGGCCGGTCTCTGTGGCAAAGATTTTACGGGCGCGATTCGTAAGCCCGCTTACCTGAGTTTGAACACAGCGGCGACCGATTTGGCAGCAGACCGCGTTACGCTGGGTTCTAACGAATTGGTATGGGAGCCGGTCGTTCAGAAAGCAATGGCAAACTCCTGAACGTAAACTTTCTAAGACAACAACAACAGCAGTACAATGCTGGTGTTGTGTTGATAGCTGTAAAAAACTTTCATTTACTGCCAATATAGTACCTTATGTGGTTTTTGTCTAGATATATAGCAAACACAGTACACATACGGTGCATTGAAGATGTGGTGTTATAGGCGAATGATGAACATTAATTAGACAGGACAATTTAGACATCTAGACATTTTGAGGGAAGCTAAGTTGCAATGACAACTTATCACAAACATCAGAAAGAAACAGTTATAATTTGTTGGCCACATTATAAGAGGACAAAAATTGGAACATGTTGCGACAGCCGGAAAGATTTGTGGAGAAAGAGATAGGTGAAGACAGTGTAAACAAATTCTTGACAGTCTTGTGTCATGGCATGGAAGTTAGTCAACATAAGAATTGAACTAAGCTGTCAGAGATAGCAATTTGTGGAGTAGCACAGTCGCCCACGCCAGCCGGCAAGGCACTGGATGATATGATGATCTAACAAATGTGTATCCGTTCAATACACATTCATTGCTCCTAGCACACATTAAGTGTTACAGTGCCGACTGTACATATCACGTGTTTCATAATACACATTCAATGCTGCTTACACATATCACTTGGTACACTGTACACACACAGTGCTCCTTGTACACTTCGCGTGTTTTACCATGCACGGTACTTCAATTTTAATTCACCGCAAACAAAGGGAATTCCAGGGCACACGTCATATCCTGGAATACCCTTATTCGCGCTGTATCTCGGTGTGCATGACCTTGACAGGAATAACGTTGTCGGTGTGCAGCAAATGGTTTAGTTATGTGTGTGAGTTGACCTGAATATTTCAGTGGTTGTATACTCTTGTGCACACTTAGGGGCTGTTATTGTGTGCTAATTTGTGATCCTGAAAAGGGCCCGTTCCGTTATGGCAATCTTCTAGTGGCCCTGAAAAGGGCCCATTGCTGGATGATACTGCTGTATGCATGAGTTGACAATCATATTCTGCAGACTAGTGTTGCGGCGGTGGCCAGACTGCAGACTATTGTTGGGGTGACCAGAATTGAACAATGTCAGCTAGAATGGTGTTGAACACATCTAGGCCAGCACATTTAGTGCGACGACGCCACATGAATTCGCACATGTAGGAATCGAGTAGATGCCTGTGTGTTCCATTCTGCCTCTTGTTTCTCTCCTTGGCCGTTCTCCACATGCGCTCGATGCATTGAGTATGTGCACCGGTGGTGGAGTCCACAAAGTTTTCACCATCTGTCCTGACGTTCACTCAGCGATAGCACCATGACATGATGACCAGAACAACGTCTTTCAGAATGTAATATGCCATGTTGCTGCAGAAAGGCAACACTACTCTGCTTGTCGTGGACAGCTGCTGTCAGTTCAATAAAATTCATGACTGCAGAAAGCCAACGTAAAAATGTACTACACACAGTGTTACCGTTCGTCGCTCCTTTTTCGCGCCATGCCACGCACTGAAAAAAAATTTAATTGAACGGAGATCCCCCGCCAGTGCTATATATAGCTGCTAACTACGCTATATATAGCTGCTAATGCTAAATATAGCCTCGTGACGTCTGTTGCGGTGAATTAAAATTGAAGTACCCAATGCACATACAGTGCTCTTTATATATACCACGTGTTTCACAATACATAATCAGTGATCCATATGCAAATCACGTGTTTCGCATTACACACGCAATGCTCTTTATACTAATCATGTATTTCACATATAGTACTCCTTGTACACATCACGTGTTTTACAGTACATACACAAATGGCTCATTGTACACATCACAACTTTCACAATGTTAGATACAACTTTCACAATGATCTTAGAAAATGATAGGTAGACTAGATCAAGGCTAATATAAATAAAACCGGACACCTGCGGTCAAAGCGACACATCCCGCCTTGGGATGCAGCCTTCAGCTCTCCATACCTCATACGCTTAACGGCAAGAGTGAGTTTGACAAGAGATATAATCCACCTGGAGCTAAATAATAGAAGCCTTTAATACCCCATTAATCCGAGCGACATAATTACATAATGTCTCCTGAATTTGTCACGTGATAACCAATCATGGCAGACGCAAAACATGCACATGAAGAGAATAGATATGGTCGATATTGTATTTAATAATTTGACAAATCTTATAAGAAGCAAACATGTGTCGCTTGAAAGTAAACGTCTAAAAAGGCTACTTATGTTTCATCAGATTGTAGGGTATTATATAATAAAATAGAATTTAGACGAAAGAATTGATGTCGTAAGCCTGTCATCATTATCATCATCAAGTCCCCTGCCAGCTGGCGTAGGCGTTCATGTTTCTCCACATATCTTGGTCTTTGGTTTTCTAGATCAACTCTGCTAAAGGTATTTATACCACTGTCAAAATCCATCCAGCATCAATTCGCTTGGTCTGCCTCTTTTCCTCTCGATCTTTCCAGTGGTCACTATGTTCTCCAATTATTCTCTTCTCATCGCATGACCAAAGAAAGATGTAAGAGTGTGAATATACTACATCATGGTGCAAATAACACAGAGAGACACAATGACCAAAATAAAACATCGGATGGTAGACAAATTAAGAATTAAACGAAAATTCTCAAGATATATAGGTTAAACGAATAACATATGATACATACGTACATAAAATAATATTAATTCGCTGCATCTTGTCCGGTGTATACTGCAGCTTTCTATACGATATGATGTGAATCGTATTTTTCATCTATTCACTTCATACACAAGTCTGCAATATGCTGCCGACTAGATGCAGAGAAATATGCCAGGCAATCAATTGTGCAGCCTATTTTGTGTGGCGTCTGTGTTTAAATTCACTAAGGGAATACATTGTTTTGAATGTGATATAATCGCAGATACGAACATTACAAGTACCTCTGAAGTCGGAGTAGGATTACCTGATGGCCAAGAATACTAGTAATATGGAAAGCTAATCCACACGTAAACATAAGCCCAGTGCACTAGAAGTAGTTGTACGTGTATAGACTACGTTTGAGTTCAAAACGAGTGAACGCAAACAAAAAGTATTATCATGTGAACCGGTAAAGAATGTTGGTATTTAGTTTATTCTACTTTTTTAAGATTTAATGACAAAGAGTATTGTAAGTATCCAAGTCTACAATTAGTCTACATCTGTATCACTGAAGTTGTAATGTTACGTATGATACGTTGCTTGTGATAGAATAATGTTAGCCTTGCTACGACCATTATAATTGCAGTGCGCCCGGAGGACCAAGAAATCCGCTTGATTATAAACCCGCCCAGTCCTATCCCAGTAAACAGGTCGGTTGCTGTCATCTGTACATCAATAGAACTGATGCAATTCACGGAGAACCTACAGGTCAAGAGAGCGAATGATCTGGAGTTTGTGAATGTCAATGCTACACTGGGCAATCTGAGAGCAGAGGACCTCAATGGGACCAGCAAAGATATCGGGTAAGTGACAACTTAGCATTGCCATAATTATCTTCATCAACATCGTCATGAGATCTGTCAATACGAAGGTTTGTGTTGACGAGAACTAAGAAAATAACTGCAGGCTGATGTAGACAAAGTAGATGAGTAGGGCACGGAAACAGTCTTCGTCATCAACCCTGGCAAAGCATCTGTACTATAGTGTTCATTGAACAATATAATTCTAGGTTTCCTATTCCAATTCCCCCTTTTCTAGAGGAAAGACGCCCGGAGGTCCGCCCTTAAAGAATGTTAACAGGGTAAAAAGGCCGAAACATTCAGGGAAAGAGGACTACTTCTGACGACCAGAAGCTCCCTGCCGTGTTTGCTCCGCGGCGGAGTTTTTATCACTACAACAAACGCTAGTGCCACCAACAGAGACAATAGACTCAAGTGCTTGAGAATAACCTTTGACAGAAGCTTGTCCTTCACAGGTCATGTGTCGGAGGTAGTCGAAAGACACCGAAAGAACTCAATGCTTTGAAAGTGATGGCAGCGGCAGACATGTAGCCAAATATTTTGTTCTCATTTCACCAGCATCTGGTCTTTTTGGTGTTTGGGAATGGTCTGGGAATGCCCACGATATCTCATAGCCAGCTGGTGAAGCTAGAGCCCATACAAAAAAAAAGACAATGACAACCAATTTCGGCTGTACATGAGATGCACCTATATTATGTATGCAATTATACTGGCCCATTCAGATATGACAGGCCCAGGGTGCTCAAGGGCAAGATGCACAGTAGAAATATAGCAGACAGGGAGCTTCCCCTGTAAGAAGCTTTAGAAGATTCCAAGGGCGGTAGATTGAAGGAAGACATATCTTAGATCGCACAAGCAAAGACAATATTAGTCAGGTGTCTGGAATGGGTAGAATACCGGGTGGGGAAGATTGGATCAGGGTGTTTCCTAATAATGTATCACTGCACAAAGTTATAGCTACAAGGGTGAACTGTCCCAAGAATTTCCGTGTGCTCAAAGAAGACAGCTCGCACAGTGGCGATATATTTATACACACTGATGGTTCCTTTGTAAATGGTAAAACAAATCATCATCATCATTATGTGCCATGCTGATAAGTGTAAGAGGCCATGCTTTACCATCTCAAACGATCACCAGAGTCGTGTATCAGCTCTGTGTTCTTGTCTCGAGGATGTCATGTGGGCAAGCCTTCCAGATATTTATTTCTCTGCCTTCCCCTTGTTCTTTTCATCTTAATCTTGCCAGTTGTCACCAAGTTCTCGAGTTTATTTCTTCTCATAACATACCCCAAAAATCTTGAGTAAGTCTGATTTCTCTTACCAGTTTACGGTTTTCATTTGCTTCTTCTTGTGGGACTTGCTCGTTAAATAAACCATATGGGTGGGGTTTTATTGCATAAACAAATGGACACTGTTTAACAAAGAGGAGTTTATTATATGCTACTTCAGCATCTGCCATGGGAATGGAAGTTGTGGCTATATATGTATGTATCCCCGGGAAGGTCAACAAATGCCCGCAGAAGTCGGATGTGTCGACCTAACGGCGCAAGAACGCAGCTCTTCTGTAAACAGGCACAACGCAATGACATCCGAAAAAACAACCTCCGGATGAACGCAGAAGAAGAAGAAGAAGAAGAAGAAGAAGAAGAAGAAGAAGAAGAAGAAGAAGTATATATATATATATATATATATATATATATATATATATATATATATATATATATATATATATATATATATATATATGTGTGTGTGTGTGTGTGTGTGTGTGTGTGTATGCTCGAGCGCGCGCGTGTACGCATAATGTTTGATGTCCTTTGCAGGGCGTTGTGATAAACCCCACGTTGATTTTTACACGTTAAGTAGTTTGCCATTGCTTTTTGAATGAAAAGTCATTGTTCAAGTCCAGTTGACCGGCGTGTGGACTATAGCCACTATCCCGCCGCAGAGTAAGAAAGGTGAAGCGCGAGGACGTTAAACCTTCGACCCCGATGGCCTGTGTATATTTGTGCATGTGTGCAGAGTGAACATAACATACAGGGTGTATTTGTAATGATTGTGCAGTGTTTGAAAATATTGCCAGTCCAAGTTTTGTATTTACCTATTTTGTTGCATGAACTTTACAGAGGGTGAATACAAAACTTGGACCAGAAATATTTTCGAACACTACACAGTTATTAAACACACACCCGATACTTACATACATATATAGTAGTGGAACTGTCATGAGTTGTCTTTGTTTGTTTTAAATCGACAGTGGCTTAACATGCTCACGTGTAAACAAGTAAATGCAGCATTGTTGATATCTGATCATTTAACCTCTTTCTTTCCCTAGCACATGTATTTACCGAAGCAACAACGTGGCCTTCAGAACCTTTGACCTGTCAAACAATGGAGATCAGTATAGATGTAGGTCAGGATCGTCTGGGGCTGCGACGCAGGCTCAGACACTGGTCATTATACCCTGAAGCATCAGTCTTCAACGGTCTTCCAACGGTTGCCGTCATGGCTGAGAAGCTGTGGACGTTTCCTGTTAGCTACCCTTATACGCCGGGATATCTGTCAGATTCTGCATGCAGCTACCACCATGCATCGAGATATATGTCAGGTTCTTCTTGCAGATACCATCAAACACCGAGATATCTGTCAGATTCTTCATGCAGCTACCATCATACACCGAGTTATCTGTCAGATTCTGCATGCAGCTACCATCATGCATCGAGATATCTGTCAGATTCTTCATGCAGCTACCATCATGCAACGAGATATTTGTCAGATTCTTCTACCATCATATCCTAAATTATCTGTGTGCTTGAACATGGTCATTAGGTTCCTGCAACAGACTAAGATGGAGTGCATAGTTACGGCACTCCTTAACGAATTCTTACACTAATTTACAACCTTTTTCAAGGACAAAAATCTAGTATCAGACATCTCCAGACCTGGATCCAAGACCAGAGCTACTTGAATTTATCACTCAGATGTCTAGATTACACAGATGTGGAGCAGCGGTGTAGATTTCAGCCAATGTTGTTATATCCGTTGTAAGTCTAAAGATACGTTATCATTGCATGGAGCGAGCTGTACCACAGGGAGTGACCAGAGGTTCTGATCTACACTCAGTTCTATAAGGAAATCATCATGATCAGAATGAAATTGGTACCATTAGTTTTGGGACTCTTTGCTTGTTGTTGAAGTTGAGGATGGACCAATTACTCACGCCCAATATGATTTGATGCGACGCATTTATATATTATGAATGTGTAAACTTGTTAAACTTGAAATTTTGATAGGAATCATCATCATCATCATCATCATCATCATCATCATCATCATCATCATCATCATCATCATCATCATCATCATCATCATCATCATCATCATCATCATCATCATCATTGTCGTCGTCGTCGTCGTCGTCATCATCATCATCATCATCATCATTATTGTTATTAGTAAATCTTTCGTCCTTCGTTCCTGACTGTGCACAAAGTACCTGCTTAATTCGCTTATTAGTAAATATTCCCTTATCAGAATGATTGCATTTATGTGGTAAATGTTACCAGAAGAGAGCCCTATATCTGAAGTATTGTGACTTTTATTATTATTACTCGAACATTATTGTTATCAACACACATTTTAATCCAGATGTAATGGTAGATCTACGATTACCTAGCTCATCGAATGATATTCGTAAGAAGTTGAAGGACTCTGCACATGAGCTAACGCGTGGATACACATTACCATGTACTATACATGTGACAAATCCAGGCAGTAAGTTGGTCTAACCTAGGCATCATGCGACGACAACAGTCGCTGGCTGTGGTAAAAGACGGATTGTGATGGCCGAGCTACCCAGAAGAGACAGAAAGAGGAGAGGGAGCTCAAAATAAAGAGGACGATTAGCCAAAGGGAAGGGCTGACCTACTCTAGGTGCACCTAGAAGTGCATCTCCTTCAGCGGTGGACTGGGTGCGAAGAAATTAAAACAGTGACACTGACGTCTACCGGGGTATAGCGAACCAGTGGTGTGGAGGCAGAGACAGAGACAAAACGGCTTGGGGTCAGAAGCTGGCCCTCTCGCGGTCAATGAAGGGTGCCTTGAAAATATGCAGATTACCATGCACGGAGAGTGCAATCTTCGGCTCCCTGAGGGCAGTATGAGTAGTCGTTAGGCACACATAGCGGCGTATTTGTGGAATAAGTGTGAACAACGATTAACAAGTTTCTGAGATAGAAGTCATCGTGCGAATCGGCGACAGGAGAAGGACGCTTGAGAGTCGTGACCAGGGGTGCTTCCTCCCCCCACCACCTCCACCCCTCTTTGGTGTCAACAAGTTAAAGATGCCGAAATATACACCAAAGGAAACCACTTCTGACGATTGGAAGCTTCCTGTCGTGCTTGCTCCACGGTGGACATATTACTCGCGAACAGAACATTGCACCAATGTTAAATTTAGTTGTATATCTTTTACAGGACGTCGCAGTCAAAACCAGCATTTTTTGCTGTTGTGATCTGTTCGAAAGTTTTAAGTTTAGTAGTTTGCTATTGCTTTCTGAACGACCGGCACCCATACCATTTAGTAAAAAACATCGCAGAGCTGTCTGCTGCCAAATCGACAGCAGTTGTTTTTCGAACACGGGTATGCGGGATTGCGAATTGCGTCCGTAACACCTTCTCATCGGAGCCGGCTAGCAGCAATATACCACCCCCCCCCCCTCCCCCACCAAAAAAAAATAAAATAATAATAATACAATAAAACTGTAAAATCAAAGAGCTTGGTTCCCATAAAAATGTGGCATATTAAAGACAAGCAGTTATAGCCACTGTTTCTGGACAAAACAATATTTGAAAACGTGTGATGTGCTTCGAAAAACGATGCTTAACTTATTAAGTGCAGTGGGATGATAAATCGTCTTATTAAAACTTCCCATAACTGCCAATGGCTTATAAATCAAAATATAGTTAAAATCTCCTTACAGTAGCTTTACCTACACAGCCCCTTTAATCTTATATAAACTACACCATGTCTGCTACCATATTAAGAACTTGTAAGTCATAACTGTGACACACCCCTACATATAATTTTCCACCATCCATCTTTGCTTGTTCCAAAAATACGTTTTGTTTGGCACTGAATCTGGTAATGGGGTAAAGCCCGGTGCAATGAAGTCGATGATAAACATAACTCACTCTGCCCTGTATTGTGGTCTTCAACCTGTGAAACTTAACATTATGTAAGTGAATATATACTTATGTTATTAATAAAATCAAATACTTTCATGTTTCTCAGTGTATTTAATTTGCATTTGTCTGCATGCTCTTCTATTCTTCACGATTTTATTCTTTGTTTTCATTCGCCCGCTTTGAACTCAAGCGTAGTCCATACTTGTGCTACTAATACTAGAGCACTTGCCTGATTTTTGCGTGTGGATTAGCTTTCCCTATTACCAGTGTCTCCCGCCATCAGGAGAACCCACTCCGAATTCTGAGATCCTTGTAATTTACGTTCCAATGTCGACGACGAGAAGTCAACATTTTAGTCCAACTGACCGGTGTAGAGACTGAACCCGCTACTTTCGGCAACATCACACCGGAAGTTTAAGAGCGACGGCTCTATTATCCATTCTGCCATGATGACCTCCATCACAATATTATTATACATCCCACCATGAAGATTCGTGACGTGTACAAAATGAATACGGTTGGCAGGCTTAAAAATGAATCATCCTCTCTCTTCTCCCTGAAAGATTCTGAAATCAATACTAGGGCTGCTGTTGGCGAGGAACACTATTGAACATTCTCAGCTGTAACTAACATGTCAAAATTGCCGCAATAGCGCCGGAAAATCGACAGACTTGAAATGGTGAAGATTGTCAGATGGGCGGATTTGTCGTAATCTGTCTATCTATATTGTTCTGTGCTGGGGTTTGAGTGCATGCGTGAAAGTATTCCTTTCATTGGTGTGAGACACGTGTCCGGATCATTTTCAGCTTGAACTCAGTTCAGTTCTCCCATTTTATATGCAGGGGAGAGGAGGGGAATGGGAGAGAAAAAGAGGGGAGGGTGTTGGTGTAAGGGTTAGGAAAATGATCAGGCAAATACATTTGCGAGGTCGGACAAGGTTTCATTCCTATGGGAAGCAAAGACTGACTACCTATTCACTCAGGCCTACAAGATGTGATTGCCCCATCACATCACACATCCATGTTTGGGCAATTTCTAAGAATTGATTGTATGTATCATTACACTGCCGGTCTTCGTGGCAAAGGTCTTACGGATGCGATTCGTAAGCCCGCTTACCCGCGTTCAAAACACAGTGGTGACCGATTTGGCAACAGACCGCGTTGCGCTGGGTTTAAACGAGCTGGTATCGGAGCCGGTTGTTCAGAAAACAATGACAAACAACTGAACGTAATCTTGCCAAGACATCAACAACAGCAGTAAAATGCTGGTGTTGACAGCGATGTCCTGTAAAAAGTATATGCATCAAAAAAAAAAAAAAACATCATCACGCTGCTTAAGTGGAAGTCGTTTTTTCTTTTTTTTAGTACAGCAGGGAAGCCACAGCGAGATCACAGACTACAATCAACTTAAAACAGTAAAAGACAGCCTTTCTGACTCTGGGGTTGTGAACGCAGTTTCAAAAACCCTACTTACCGGTCTTGAAGTTATCCGCAGGCGATTTGGAAGCACACCGCGTGTGCGTTGATTTTCGGCGTGGCCTGTTCAAACAGCAATGGCAGACTTAGTTAATCTTTCCTCTTGAGCCCAAGGCGGCGCATAGGGCAGAAGTCACGGCTCTCCATGCCTGGCAGTTCGCTGCTACCTGTTGTAGATCTTGGATATTTACTTGCCCATTGAATGAGCCTTCTCTAATGATGGTTCTACGCAGGGTCTCTCTTCGTCTTCCCCGTTTTCTATTCAGTACCGGTGACCATATGAGGGCTTGGTAGGGGAATCTTGTCTTGTCCTTTCAGAGTACATGGCCGATGTAGTTCCAACGGCGTTTTCTTATAAAACTGGATACAATATCTTGCTTAGTCTCTCGTCTTATTTGCGTATTGGTTCTGAAGTCTGTTCAGTGGAGGTTTAGAATTCTTCTAAGACATTTGTTCTCAAAATTATCTAATTTGTTATCTAAAGCGACCGTTGATTTCCAACTCTCACATGGCAGACTACGAAAAGTAAAATACCGAGAAAATCACACACAGCCAATCAATTCTGGGGTAGACAAGGAGGTCCTGTAAAGGACACGCAACTAGCTTAAAAGCTTACTTCTGTTACCGTGACATTATAGTGGGCTATGCAACATGGCGTAGGCGATTATGTATCAGCACAGATCTCGGTCCACGGTGTTGTGGATCAATTATATTGATGATATGCCTCTGAGCCATAGTCACAGGCTATCAGAATATTTCTTTCGGCTTGCACCTGCCTCTGCTATCTCTCATCTTTAAAGTTGTCATGATATCTTCACATGCTTCCCCTTCTCATTACATGACCGTTGACCATTGTCTATTTCTTATCAATGAATAGTTAGTTAGTTAGAAAGTTAATTAGTTATATAGTGAGAGGGTGAGTGAGTGAGTTAGTTAAGTTGCTATTAGTTAGCTATTTAGTTAATTAATTAATTAAATAATTAATTAATTAATTAATTAGTAGTTAGTTAGTTAGTTATTTAGTTAGTTAGTTAGTTAGTTATTTAGTTAGTTAGTTAGTTAGTTAGTTTAGTTAGTTAGTTAGTTAGTTAGTTTGTTTGTTTGTTAGTTAGTTAGTTAGTTAGTTAGTAAGTTAGTTAGTTAGTTAGTTAGTTAGTTAGTTACTTAGTTACTTAGTTAGTTAGTTACTTAGTTAGTTAGTTACTTAGTTAGTTAGTTAGTTAGTTAGTTAGCTAATAAGTTAATTAGTTTGTTTCTTTGTTTGTTTGTTAGTCAACAGATCATCCTCATTTCCAATTAAATTATCAGCCCATAAATGCTCAGATCCTACCCCAGTATCTCCCTCAGTGTGTATCCACTGACGACACCAGTTCTGTGTTAGTTAACTATTATTCTTGACTTCCCGCATAAAGCTCCGGCTTAACCCTGTTAGACCTGCGATTATTTGATGTTTAAATTCACCACCGTTCAAATGTCGGCCCCGCCTCAAATTGGTGCCAGGAACCCTCCTGCGAAATAAATGCGGCCTGTATGGCACTGACCACATTACGCATCGAGAGACAAGTGGTTTATAAAAATGTGTAGCTAGAAATATTTATATATACAAGATCTGCAAAAGGACCCTGTACTTTTCTACAGCGGAATTGTCGCGTTGTTTTATAACGTGTTGGTATAGGAACCGGTCGTTCAGAAAGCAATGGCAAACTCATCATCAAGTGCCGTGCCGACTGGCGTAGGCGTTCATGACTCTCCACAAATCTCGGTCTTTAGTTTTCTGGATCAACTCTGCCGTTGATATTCCTCCTTGCCACCGTCGCAATGCATCCAGCATCATTTATCGTGATCTGCCTCTGCCTCTCTTCCCCTCGATCTTTCCAGTTGTCACGATGTTCTCCAGCGCGTCTATTCTCATCACATGGCCAAAAAAAAGCTGTTTGTCTCTTTCTTACTGTTGTATATAATGTTCTAGTTTCGCTAGCATCTTTAAGGCATTCATTGTTAGTTACTTTGGCAGTCTAAGGAATTCGCAACATTCGTCTAAGGAACCACATCTCTGTTGCTTCCAATCTCTTCCTAATTTGTTCATTTATATTCCAAGATTCACAGCCATACAGCGAAACAGGTTCTATATAGCTCTTCGGCACTCTCTTTCTTACATTCAATGATAGTGACTTATTGCATAAGTTATTCTTCAATTTCCGAAATGCAGCCTTTGCTTGCCCCATTCTGCTCTTGATCTCTGTTGTGCATCTTCCGTCTAATGTTATAAATGTCCCTAGATGGCAAACTATTGAACGTAAAAACTTGCCTAGTACGTCAACAGCAGCTGAAAAATGTTGGTGTTGACTGCAACGTTCTGCCAGGGATATGCAACATTAAAAAAAAAAAAAAAAAACTAAACAACAAAAAACGTTTCCACATATTTGGCATTAGTAACACATTTAGTACACCCCTGAAACAAGTTAACGAATTTACATATCTAGGAATTAAGATAACAGAAGTTGACAGAATAGACAGAGACATTGAAATCTGATGTCAAAAAGTAAGTTCTTTTAATATCAACTATCACTCATACTAAAACATTCAAACATACCTACACAGATAATAAACAGCATATTCACACCTACCCTAAGTTACCGATGTCAAACTTGAATATTATCCCCATCACACTTACACAACATCAACACCTGCGAGATGAGATGTTTGAGGAGAGCTGTCAACTTAACTACCCGAGACTGAGTAAGAAATGATGTTATCAAACAGGCAGTGGAATCAACACCTTGTGCCACATACAATGAAAAACAGAAGATTAAATGTTGTGACCATATCGTTAGAATGCAATACCATCAACTACCAGCAATGGCCCTACATCAAAGATGATCTGATACGAGTGCAAGAGGACGCTCGAGAAAATGGATTGATGACATCAACGACATTCTAGAATCACACGAAATGACTATCTAATGCCACCCGTCACGAGCTTGAACCTCAACCATTCTTCTCCAGGAAGCTTGACGGCAGAAGTGCAAGATGATGATGAGCAAATTGTTGGTGAGTAAAAGTAAAGGACCCTTGTATAGGTCTCGATGTGTATTGGGTACATGATGTTGATCCATACATTTATAGACCTCGATGTGTATCGGGTACGTGGCATTGCCCCATACATTCATAGACCTCGATGTGTATTGGGTACATGATGTTGATCCATAAATTTATAGACCTCGATGTGTATTGGGTACATGATGTTGATCCATACATTTATAGACCTCGATGTGTATTGGGTACGTGGCGTTGCCCCATACATTTATTGACCTCGATGTGTATTGGGTACATGATGTTGTCCCATACATTTATAGATCTCGATGTGTATTGGGTACATGATGTTGCCCCATACATTTATAGATCTCGATGTGTATTGGGTACATGATGTTGTCCCATACATTTATAGATCTCAATATGTATTGGGTACATGATGTTGTCCCATACATTTATAGATCTCGATGTGTATTGGGTACATGATGTTGTCCCATACATTTATATATCTCGATGTGTATTGGGTACATGATGTTGTCCCATACATTTATAGACGTCGATGTGTATTGGGTACATGATGTTGCCCCATACATTTATAGACCTCGATGTGTATTGGGTACATTATGTTGTCCCATACATTTATAGACCTCGATGTGTGTTGGGTACATGGTGTTGTCCCATACATTTATAGATCTCGATGTGTATTGGGTACATGGTGTTGCCTCATACATTTATAGATCTCGATGTGTAATTGGTACATGATGTTGTCCCATACATTTATAGATCTCGATGTGTACTGGGTACATGATGTTGCTCCATACATTTATAGATCTCGATGTGTATTGGGTACATGATGTTGCCTCATACATTTATAGACCTCGATGTGTGTTGGGTACATGGTGTTGTCCCATACATTTATAGATCTCGATGTGTATTGGGTACATGATGTTGTCCCATACATTTATAGACCTCGATGTGTGTTTGGTACATGATGTTGCCTCATACATTTATAGACCTCGATGTGTGTTGGGTACATGGTGTTGTCCCATACATTTATAGACCTCGATGTATATTGGGTACATGATGTTGCCTCATACATTTATAGACCTCGATGTGTGTTGGGTACATGGTGTTGTCCCATACATTTATAGATCTCGATGTGTATTGGGTACATGATGTTGCCTCATACATTTATAGACCTCGATGTGTGTTGGGTACATGGTGTTGTCCCATACATTTATAGATCTCGATGTGTATTGGGTACATGATGTTGTCCCATACATTTATAGACCTCGATGTGTATTAGTTACATGATGTTGCCTCATACATTTATAGACCTCGATGTGTGTTGGGTACATGGTGTTGTCCCATACATTTATAGACCTCGATGTGTATTGGGTACATGATGTTGTCTCATACATTTATAGACCTCGATGTGTGTTGGGTACATGGTGTTGTCCCACACATTTATAGATCTCGATGTGTATTGGGTACATGATGTTGCCTCATACATTTATAGACCTCGATGTGTATTGGGTATAAGGTGTTGCCCCATACTTTAATAGACCATTCTGCTGTGTGGTCAAAATCAAGTAGGTCGCCTATACTTTGCTTGGCACTTCCTGGTACCCTCTTTAGACTGACTAGATCAAGTTGTCAAGATCATTGTTTAAACAAAATTCGAATTGATGGGAATCTGAACGCAGAAACAATAGGCCGGTAACCAAGTGTGTTAGCCATTGCGCTTCCGGGTATCCCGAAGTGGACAATCATAGTCCTATGATAGATATTGCGTCTGGGTGTGACGTAATCTATGCCATGACATAGTGCGGTGAGGTAGCCAATTCCCTTCCTCGTCGACTTTCCTTTTAAAATAATTCCCATAAATTTAGAAAACCGTTTACTACCCAGTTCTAGCTCGACCAAAGGGCCACACTGGTTAGCAAAAGATGGACTCTGCCTCTACTGGGTATTGAACCAGAACCACTCTCAGCAGACAAGCACACTGGCTACTATGCCAGCCACGGCTGCCCGTAGATAAACTGCATGCTTCAAATAGTTCTTTATGAAACAACGTAAACTGTTGTGATCACGTGAGGATTCTCCTTGAATGGTGTTTTAAAAATAATATATTGACCTTCGCTCGCTTTGAACTCAAGCGTAGTCCATACACACTACTTATAGTTGCACTGGACTGTATTTTGCGTGGGGATTAGCTTACTATTACCAGCGTCCCTAGCCATCAGGCGAACCCAGTCCGACTTCAGAGGTGCTTGTAATTTACGTCCCCGAGTCAAGGACGAGAAGTCAACATTTTAGTCTAGCTGACCGATGTAGGAGTTGAACCCCTTACCTTGGCATCAGCACATATGATGGTTAAGAACGCACGTTCTAAATCCATTCGGCAATGCTGACCTCCGACTTGTGTTTTATTTGGTAATTTCTCATTAAGTATGTAAGTAAATGTTCCCTTTACACGTCTAAAGGAGCATTGGATATATGGTTCTAGACCCGTATTTTATAAACCAATCGGCACTTGGTGGGTGATGTGATCTTAAGGCGCCGGCCCCTTTACTTCACAAGGCATTTCCTGGCACCCATTGTAGGCTGTGACGAACCGGCAACCCAGGTCAGATTTTAGACTTTGAATGTGTCCGGATGCCGATCGAACTATTGACAACAGGGCCGACTAACATGCGTCTTGCTACTACGCTACCACTGCTCCCCATTGTCTGAATGCTGTCATTAAAATACGCGTATAAACGTTTACGGTAGGAGAAGGCGCTTTATTGGAGGGGACTGGTGAGAGGTCGTGAGCCGGCTTACGATCGGCTGTCAGTAAAACGTACACACTAAGCAAAGAGAGGGCGGTCAAGAACAAGCTCGCCAGGTGTACGAATCCCGCCGGCCTAGTCGTCAAACACACCAACTCTGGACCATGTGTTATGGTATCCTTCAATGATGCACTCCATTTTGAGGCATTCCGAACTTGCCTACTTAACTACTAAAAGCCTGAACTAATCGAACCCAGACAAGATAGGCATTGGGCCCATGTGGAAGGCGTGATTACGACGTCAGTGGTAACGATCCACCTTTATCACACAAAGAATAAACTGTTGGCACACGAAACTATTTGAAACATTAATTCTTGTCTAAAATTAGACTTTTTCGAGCTTGAAAACTCGATACAGACATTCACGAGTAGAGACATACCAAAGACACAAGATATCATCAACATGCCCATCTCTAGTGAGGCAACATAATCAACACATTCCTCAACTACAACTGTTGTCATCACACCAGCAGACAATGTTTCTCAACTAATACATAAAACGAGTGCACAGGACAACATCATCAACACGAGGCCAGTTACCCTACCAGTGCTCTTGGCCATCGAATACCCAATGGAGAGCCTCCAACACAACGTAGAGACTAGCGTAAGGGTGACTGAAGAATTACCAGCCTTAGATAACACCATAACTATCAATGGACAACCGTGGGATTCTCATCGGCACATTGAAGTAATAGAACAATCCATAAAGGCGCCCATTGTTACTTTTATAGCTAACATTGAAGCGAACAGCAAGACCAGCAGTAACAACACTGCTCTAAAAGCAGAAATCAAGATTTTGTGAGAGGAAAATCAGGTCCCCTCCCCCTTCCAAAAAAAAAAAAAAAAAAAACTAAACAAAACGTGAAAAAACCGCAACGTGAAGGAGAAGATAAAAGACTACAAGCAGTCTATCTTATTGATGTAAACATAAGCAATAGATTTGAAGTGCTTCAAGAACATTCGCCAGAAATTGTACATTGCTATAGCACACTGCCAACAGACAACACATGCCTACAGGAAACACAAGGAGAATCACGTAGTAACATAAAACTGCTAACGATCATCAATGAAAGAAGCAGCGGGCGAGGTGTACGACGACCAGCATATACGGACAGCACGACCCGACTGTACACACTTTATAATAGGCGATTCTTTAATGAAAGGCTTATATAGCGACCGGATTGCCACTTCAGACAAAGTCATTGTTTCCGTAATCCCACTGCCTGGGGCTGGTGTTGACCGGCTAACAGACAAGATTAGCATGTTGGCTGTAAATCATGCAGTTATAAAGGTAAAGATACTCATTAGCATTAACGACACCACGAAAAACCAACAGATCTCAGTGTCTCTACTGCTGGCACTCTTGAAAGTGTTATGTCACACTCATCCTAACTCTTCTGTTTTCTTCTCTTCTATCATATCATCGAGTTATGGATTCCAGCGTCGACTGGCTGACATAAATATCAACGTATTAAAGAACTTTAGTTCTCACAACAACATACATTTCATCAACAACACACCATTCTTCACTTCACTGGCTGGTGCACAGAAGAAGCGTCTTCATAAAGATTAATATATATGTCAGCATTGAGCACCAGCTTGCTCGCCAAAAATTTCAAATACCCAGAACGGACAAACATACTTCCAACACAGGAACGCGTAGGACACTCTTAACTACTGCACCTGAACCTCAAGCCAGACGACACAACCCCGTCGCATTAAGTACCGATAGACCAGAAGTGTGCAGACCACTCACAAGCACATCACCTGAAATCCAAGCCAGACAGAACATTTCCACCACACCAAGTCCCTATAATACATCTTATTTCACACTGGAAGGTGATAATTATGAAGCTATGTTCCCTCTTCTCCCCAGCAATGAACCATCTTTCAGCAGTAACAATGTGCCGCTTTAGCCTCCTTCTTCTGCTACTTATTCTTCTTCTTCTTCTTCTTCTTCTTCTTCTTCTTCTTCTTCTTCTTCTTCTTCATCATCATCATCTTCAGAATTCCGAGCCATTGAGGTTCTTTGCTGCAGATAAAAGCCGTCGCCATTCGTCTCTCTGGTTGACTCTCTCTTGGCAGTCGCTGATTCCAAGTGCTTGTAGGTCTGTATGTATATAATCTCTCCAACGTCTTCTTGGTCTACCTCGGGGTCTACGGACATTTATTTCTTGAGTGTAAGCGAGAGGACAGCCTTCTGCTAGTAACAAATTAGAGCATGTAGTTTGTAGTCGTTACATACTCACGAGACATCAAATGTATCAATTTCATTGTAACCCAGTACTGATAAACCTCATACGTTTTAGCCCAGCGACTCTTCGTCAAGCACTTATGATGTCGTTGTACTAACGACCAACAAAACCTGATATTTATTAGTAATTCAGCGCAAAACTACATTTGATTTCGGTATAAGAAAGAGCCTCTCCTAGAACGTGTATCTGCATATTTGTACTATTACTATACGTAATAGTGGATATGTGACTATAAATATTGACTTGTATAATTCTTTACATTCATCAATAGTATTTAGTTGTATATCATTTACAATCCTTGTTAATGTGTTTTTCTTGATTGAGGATGTCTTTACCTCTCTTCCTTACTGATCTGTATAAGTATTTTATATGTAGACAGATATGTTACTGTCTCTCTGTATTTTTGGGTGCTTATTGTAATAAGCGACGTTCGCTGTAATCATTTTGTGTTTTGAAGATATATGATAAAGTATAGTTGAAATAGCTAATAAGTATGAACACTGGATCAGTAAAGATGGGTTCAATACCTGCTCGGGTATTTAAATATCTACCATCTATTAGGAAAGCTGTCCGAATGTCATGATTTCACTGTGTATCCACCAGATAATGACAATACAGACGGTCATATTCATGGCCTGTGTGCAAAGCTACATTTGTTTTTTAACCGGGACAGAAAAACAAAGTCGGAATGTACATCTGCAGTTGTTTACCAGTTAGATCAAGGACACCGCTAAGTCGCCAACATCAAACAAGGAAATCTTCTTTGACAATCCCCACAAGACGGGAAATTGTAGGCATATGTTGAGAAAAAGGGGGAAGCGACTTGTGCATGGATTGTCCAAAAGGGGGAGATAATCTACTATTGTGACATTGATGAAACCCAAGGGAAAGAATTTATTCAGAAATGGATAATCTGCCCTTGAACCACCTTTGTTAACATCAAAAGAACGTCACGTGGCCACTCAAGGCTGTTGGGTAAAAACATGCTTTGTTTACAAGTAGTGTAACTCTGAGGATTGACTTGCACGGACGTGTTTGTCACTGCAGTGGATTTAAAAAAATATCTACCGTGTGCGGAAATTAATTAGATTTAATTGTACACGTGCCTGTTATGGCAAAATGTGGGATATGATTTCGAAGACACTGTTGTGTTGTGCTTAAGGTATTGTATGAGAGTATATTTAAGCCTAGTTAAATATAAGGCAGTAGCCTCGGTAAAACTTTGCTAGAGTAATGAATAGAATTAGCTCTGCTAGTGAGAATTGTGTAGTGGGGTGTATTTGGGGAAATTGGGGATGGGGGAGAATGTACAATGAATGGGATCTTCTAGTGATTCTGCTAGGGGTCTACACTTTACATTTTGCTCTGTCCTGATCTTACCACTGCAGACCGAGTGAAGAACTCCTATGCCCATGACAGAGAATGTTCACTGTCATGTATCTGAGTGAGGCGGACACCCCCCCCATCCAATGGAGGTTGGGGACAGTTGCTATCACCCAATGTGTTGTTCTCTCGTTGACAGGTTCCTTTAGGTCACTCAAGTCACTGAGAATGGAGACCTTGTGGCAGGCAGTGTGTCAACATCTTTTGCTACTTTTAG
>JACEFZ010006458.1:0-28353 GCA_014155875.1 Cepaea nemoralis | reverse complement strand
TTTTTGCTCTCCCGAACCATGGTTGCCTACTCTGCATCCATATATATATATAAGTTAGTCATCTTGTTGTCGGCTGGACACGTCTGTCATTGAATCCGTGTGTACGATTGTAAACTACCGAAAGAAAGGAAGTGTCTTACTTCTCCATTGTGAGTAGTGAATACCGCGTTTACGACATCAGTTTCCCATCACGAACACATATCCTCCTAATCAATAAAAGTAAACCTCAACAGTAAGCTGATAAATATACACTTAATCTAGACACTTCCATCCATCTTAAATCCAATTTATGACTTTATAATAGCGTTGCGATTTTATTCTTCTTCAGGGCGTCACGTAGCTTGGTCGTGCATGTCTCGAGGAGCACACAAGAATGAGAAAACGGCAGTGTTATTGAGTCTGTGTAGACTGTGAGAAACTTTCCGACGTCTCTTAAACCTGATCGTCTTGTTTCACATTGAGGATTGCTGTCATGCGTCAGGAGAGCCTGCGTGAGTGTTTCTCTGTTTCTCTGGTGTTTTCGGGTAAAGCCAAAAGTTTATTAATGCGATGGATGTTATTAATGTTGAAAAGGTTTATTAGCCGGTGCCCTGCGTGGCTACTGCCTGGACAAGCGAGTTGTATTCTTTAGCTGAGAAAAACGCTACCTGATTTGCAAGCATATCCGTCCGATCTCACTACCCAGATACCATGGGAAATTTTATTACTAGAAGTCCACGTGAAAAAATCCCGGCCCACATCGGGGCTTGAACCTGGGACCTCCAGCACTCGGGGTGGACACCATACCTCGAGACCACCCATCCCCCCTGAGTAGTAGTAGTAGTAGTAGTAGTAGTAATAGTAGTAGTAGTAGTAGTAGTAGTAGTAGTAGTAGTAGTAGTAGTAATAGTAGTAGAAGTAGTAGTACAGATGCAGCAGTAGTGGTGGCAGCGGCAGAAGCTGGGGTAGAGTACTAGCATCCACAGCAGTAGAAGTAGTAGTAGTTGTTGGTGTTGTAGTAGTTGTTTTTGATGTTGTAGTAGTAGTAGTTGTTGTTGTGTTTTTGTTTTTGTTGTTGTAGCAGCATTAGCAGCAGCAGTAGTTGTAGTGGTAATAACACCTTTATTGTTTGTTTTGATGATAATGATTGGTATGACCCTGATGCCCGTGGAATTGGTAACAATAGCAACATCATCCCTCGCAAGACGTCATTCTCAATACGTCACTCCGGTTAGACTCTCGGTCTGCCATAGTACTCAACCCTCATGCACCTTTATATCCAGGGTGACTTTCATCTCCCTTGTTCACTTCACCGCTTTGAGCCTCCCGCGTTTCAGAAGTAGTTATAATTAGTCTAGGGACATCTCAATGTCGTTTGAGTCCCTGTGTCGTTTACTAATTACTTCTGATGGTTGGAATCTAGAGGTCTAATCATCCGACCTGTTCCGAGCTCTCCAGGCTCGTTTATCTAATGTTGTCTGGTGTGATCTAAGATCGACGTTGTTGTAGTTACTACCCAATATCATACTGAACTTTGACTTCCTCCTCATTATGAAACCACCAACTGTCATTTGTCTGTCATTTACTGCTATTATAATACCTTGCGGTGTATGGCGTGGGGGAGGGGGGTCTTTGAGTCCGAGGAATTAAGGCTGCCTGGCTAGTACAGTCGCCCCGAACTGTGCTAGTTAAGAGTTTTTTGGGTTTTTTTGCTCCCGAAGGAGAATCTGGCATTCTAGCTACTCAGCCAGCCGCTCCTCAAACCACCAACAAGACACTGAAATACGAAAGTACTGCATATCACACTGAAATGTTTCACATCCTATAATACCTCGCTCAAACCAAGAATGCAATTTAAGGTCATATTATAAAATCGTAACATTATAAAATAATATATATCAATCTCTGCATTTACTTTGACGGCAATTTGATTTGCGGTGCCAACTCGAGCTTTCAGTTCCGCGATGTTCCCTTCACGGTGTCTCAGCCCGACTAATGCTTTTCGAGATTCTTCAACTGCTGCGTTAAACTATAATGCGTGTGACATGATTAATCCATGCGCCACGATGACATGAACCCACCAGAATCCTGTCGAGTAATCATAGTAACATCATCTTGTAACCGATCCATTGCAGGACGCCACTCTCAGTGCGCCTCGCCGGTTATACTCTCAATCTGTCTTTAGTTCCCCTGCCTCATGTATTTACGTACCCCGAGTGTCTCTAATCTCCCGTGTCTACCTTTATTTTTTGACGACTCCTATCTTCCTCCAGGAAACATGCCTCCCATAACGGTTCTTACTATGCCAATTAGATGTTTCATATGCTTAATGTATTGAGAGTATTTTTAATAATTGTGCAGTGTTTGAAAATATTACCAGTCCAAGTTCTGTATTCACCCTCTGTGGAGTTCATGCAACATAATAGGTATATCCAAAACTTGGACCGGCAATATTTTCAAACACTGCACAGTCATTAAAAATACATGATGCTCTTTGTGAGCTGGTGGTATTCGATGTTTATTTCATTTAGATGTCACAATTGTTCCTCTCTCTCTCTCTCTCTCTCTCTCTCTCTCTCTCTCTCTCTCTCTCTCTCTCTCTCTCTCTCTCTCTATCTATCTCTATCTTTCTCTCTCTGCGTTCGCTGGCTTTGCACTCAAGCGTAGTCCATACACATGCTGCTTCTTCTATAGTGTGTATTTTGTTTGTTGCCTCAATATAAAATTCAATATCTCAGTAACCAACTGAGGGAAAATGATGAGATTTAGCATATAACCTTATCATTATGTCCACCCAACAAAAAAATTTTTGTTCTGGAGATTTTACAGCAGATTTCAAAGTTAGTTTATATGCGGTATATTAATTACGACTTAGAGATTACGTCCATGATTTTAACAGTATTACAGCTTCACCAAGAAACGTCCCCGTATTTTTAAAAATTGTCACGTGATTTCCGTTTTGAAACAAACAGCGCGAAGATTCAGAGGTGTCTCCAAATGGGGGTTCTTTCATGAAACGTGATTATATAAATAAACTAGCTGACAAGGCCCGGCTTCTGGCGGGGATCTATCTATCTATCTATCTATCTATCTATCTATCTATCTATCTATCTATCTATCTATCTATCTATCTATCTATCTATCTATCTGTCTGTCTGTCTGTCTGTCTGCCTGTCTGTCTGTCTGTCTGTCTGTCTGTCTGTCTGTCTGTCTGCCTGTCTGCCTGCCGACCGGCCGGCCCACCGACCCACCCACCGACCGGCCCACCGACCCACCCACCGACCGACCCACCGACCCACCGACCCACCCACCGACCCACCCACCGACTCACCCACCCACCCAGTCAGCCAGCCAGCCAGCCATCCACCCACCCACCCACCTACCTTTCTGCCTACCTACCTACCTACCTACCTTTCTGTCTGCCTGCCTGTCTGTCTGTCTATCTGTCTGTCTGTCTGTCTGTCTGTCCGCGCTAGTAAATATTGATAAAAGTTACTGGAAAAAACGTCAGGACCATGTGTTGAAAGAGGAAGAGGACTATTGGAGAAAGGATGGATTGAATTTTATGCAGCCGAGAGCAATCATCAACCTACTGGAATCGTCCGACACAGATTCAGGTCTGAGCAGATCGCAGACCTTAATCTACGTACACAATTACTGGGATATTTTGCTCCAACTATTCAGACGAATTGCAGGCCCTAAACATTACAGCATCAACATCAGCTGAAGAAACAAGAAGGAACTTTACAAATTATTTACCCCGTGCCTCTGTAAATTCTCTGTCTTTACTAATATTACACATTGCACCCCTCTCGGGATTCTCCGTGGTGAAGTGGTCAAGCCGTCTGACTCGGGCTCCGAAGGTTGTATGTTCGATTCCGAGCCGCGTCCTTCATTTCACGAATGCATTTTTTCGGAAACTCCCCAGGGTCGTCGCTGGAGCTACGGAGTTCGTGCTTTGTGCGACGCTTTCCGCACTGCGGAAAGAAACTGAGCTATATGGGTTAAAAACCCGGTGCAATGCGATTTTATCTGTCGATTTTAAGCTAGTTCTTTCATTGCACCCACTCCCATACGAATCCGGATACGCCTTTGTGTGTCATCAGAATTTGCAGGTCTCCATTACCGTAAAAATAACTTTGTTAGCGAGAAATCACGAGTTGTTGAGCAAAACATCAAAGGAATGTCGCCCCTTTCAATGATTTAAGTTGTTTTTGGACCTATCAAAGACATATTCCTTGGGTGGGGGTAAATATAAGACGGCTGGAAAAATTTCATAACGATGCAACAGACAGTTTTCAAAATAATTGATCGTGAATGAAGGCAAACAAATGTGGACATACTATAATGCTTCGGACTGAATTTTGCGTGTAGATTAGTTTCCCCTATTACCAGTGTCCCTCGCACTCAGGAAAACCGACTCCGACTTCTGAGGTACTTGTAATGTAAGTCCCCAAGTCAAGGACGAGAAATCAACATTTTAGTCCAGCTGACTGGTGTAGGGGTTGAACCCGCTACCTCAGCATCAGCACACCGGATGTTTAAGAGTGTCCGCTCTTGTCCATTCTGCCACGCTGACCTCCGTTTCTTTTCTTGATCCGAGGTTGAATACGAATGGGAAGTGAAAACGTGGTTTAGAAAACTGAGCACGCAGTTCTATGCTGCCGGTTTGGGAGGACTGATAAAACGATGGGATAAGTGCATCAATGTTGGTGGAAATTATGTTGAGAAATAAAGGGACAATGTATGTATAAATATAAAGTGGTTTCAAGTTGTTATCATATTTAGTTTTCCCCGGGAAAGTTAACCCGGTCTACAAATGCCCGCAGAAGTCGGATGTGTCGGTCTAACGGCGCAAAAACGCAGCTCTGCTGTAAACAGGCACAACGCAATCACGTCCGGAAAAAAAAAGAATAATCTCCGGATTAACGAAGAAGAAGAAGAAGAAGAAGAAGAAGAAGAAGAAGAAGAAGAATTAGTTGTTGCTTTTTTCTACATCCATCTGTGACTTACTTATTGACTTTCCCTCGTATATTATAATGGTAGCAATACTATGGCAATAAATATCACATTCACAGTAGAATTATTAGTTTCAGTGTTAAGTGATCGTGGTAAATGTCGGTCGGTCTATATGTCTGTGGCCATCCGTCTGTCTGTCTATATCTGTTTATCTGTCTGTCTGTCTATGTGGGCGCGTGTGTGGCCGGAACCAGACAACACTTCAGTACAGTCTTATCTCACTCGACGTTCATTGTAAGTTCCAAGGATTCAGCATCACTAAGTCCTTGACTCGACTGCCATTCTGTCATCGCGTGTACTAGTTCAATAAAATGGTGCATGGTGTTGGCAGGACGTTGTTATCAACCCCACCTCCAGGTTAAATTACAGGGCAATTTTACTCTCAGTAGTTTGCCATTGTTTCTGAACGAGACATCAACGTTGAAATCCAACCGACCAATGTAGGAGTCCATCCCGCTATTACTACTACTACTACTACTACTACTACTACTACTACTACTACTACTACTACTACTACTACTACTACTACTACTACTACTACTACTACCACCACCACCACCACCACCACCACTACTACTACTACTACTACTACTACTACTACTACAACTACTACTACCACTACTACTACTACTACTACTACTACCACTACTACTACTACGTTAGTTAGTTAGTTAGTCGACAGATCATCCTCGTTGCACATCGAACCATTAAGTCCATAAGTGCTCGGATCCCCTCCTCAGCAAATCCCGCAGCGTGTAGCGGCTAACGACGCCAGTTCTGTGTTGGTTTATCAATCTTCTTTGGCTTCCTGCGTAGTGTTCTTGTTTGGCCACTCCTCTTTTAATTTGCTGCTCCCGCAGTCTGGCCATTGTTGTAGATTCACAGTCATCACTTGGTTCTCGCAAAAGTCTCACTTCTCGTAGAGCATTCAGAATGTCAGCCTGGTCCATGGCGCGTCCGCCCTCCACAGTAGCCTCACCTGCGAGCTTGTCAGCCCGCTCATTTCCTTGTACTCCCGCATGACCTGGCACGAAGATGAAACTAATCTTTGCCAGCCGAGACCGCTTCAGAGGCAGCAACCATTCTCTTCGGATCGACCCCTCCTCTATCCTCTTGATCATGTTCATTGAGTCGCTAAGGAAACAAGCCCTAGTGAATGTCTGTGTCTCGAGCCATGTTATTGCTTTACTTACTGCCATGACTTCCATGGTCAGGCTACTTGTGGTTTCAGTGAAAGCACCAGAGTCCTCCTTCACAATTCTCCCTCCGGCCCGAGCTGTAAAGGCCCATGAGCTTCTCACATGTCGGACGACCGACCCATCTGTGTAGATGACCGCGTCACCGTCTAGCGAATTCTCGAAAATCAACGCTTGTACTTCAGCCTCAACAGCAGCCGGATTTTCTTGTCTGCATTTTCTATCTAGTTGGATGCAAACTGAAAAGGATGTGCAGAAGTCTGTTGGCACTTGCACCCACTCCTCGCCAGGTTCTAAGTCCTCAAGTGAACACACCTGTTGAAGAATGTCTTCGGCTTGACCCATCCACGACCGTCCTCTTTTTAACCTGCTGCCCTTCACCTTCCTAATTTCACTATGCAGTGGATGTTGTGTGTTTGCGTTAATTCTGAGGTAGGCGCGTGCCCTGCAAACTTGTATTCTCTCTTCAATGGTTGGAAAATCAAGAAGGTAGCGCATCGCCCTGCATGCTGTATCTCTTGTACATCCAAGAATAATGCGCATAGCTTCATTCTGTATCCTTTCCATCCTTTCTATCTGCTTATGGCTGAGAGTCAGGATTGCCATTGCATACTCCAAAACAGACATGACCAGCCCCTCGTACAGAAGACATAGATGGCGCTGCTCACAGTTTGCTGCCGCCATCACCCGCATCGCTGCCAAACCCCGCTTGGCCTTTGTTATCACCTGGTCTATGTGCACATTATAAGCAAGGCTTCGATCAAACCGTATCCCCAGGTAATTCATTGCCTGCGTTCTTTCCACCGTCTCTGAACACAGCATTACAGTTGGTGTTGGATTGTTGACAATATGATTATTCAACGAGAACCAAGTCACTGTTGCCTTTGTTGGGTTGACCATTGCCCCAGCTTCATCACACCAAGTACTTATGCGATTGAGTTCGGTTTGTAGTTCCACAGCAACCTCCTCTCTATCCTTACCCTGACGATACACTAAAACATCATCGGCATACGACAATGTCCTGCCAGGTCCAGTGATCTGCTCACTGGTGATTCTCACTGTGTAGGCGTTGAACAGTACCGGAGATAATGGTGATCCCTGTGGTAGGCCAGGATATATTGTTGTTGGTTCCGAAGTCCAACTGCCACATCTAAAAACTACTTTCCGTTGGTAGAGGGCTGCAGCGATCCAACTAAGGAGGAATGGACTTACGTTTAGTTCAAGAAGCTGAAACATTAAAAAATCCAGTGGTACTCTGTTGTATGCGTCCTCAAGATCAATCGCTGCAGCAACGGTTTCAGTGCCTGAGTGGAAACCTTCATAGACATCATGGGCAAAGACTGCTGCATTGGTCCAGGTTTCTCTTTTTGGACGGTACCCACCCAGGGTAGGTGGGAAAACACCTTGCCTCTCTAGTTGGCTTGATATTTTCCTGGCAATTACCTTCTCCAGCAGCTTGCCTATTGTATTCTGCATGGTTATAATTCGATATCCCTGAATTTTTTTGTGGTCTTTGTCAGGCTTCGGCAAGGGAATCAGATAGCTGTGTAACCATTCCTCCTTGATGCTAGCACTCCCTATACTGTTGTTGTACATGTCTGCTAGTTTCTCTAGCTCATTGTCGGTACACCTATTTATGTCGTCGTATCTTATGCCATCAGGACCTGGAGCACTGTTTTTTGATCGTCGAAGCACAGCCTTGATTTCTTTCACTGTCACTGTGTCTTCCTCCGAAGTGTTCTGGGCCTTGCATCTGTCTGAGGTGACCTCCTTGGCCAGATTTCGGCCTCCCATGTCTGTCTGGTTGCCCTGCTCAAGGTAGCGTTCAAAAAGGGCTTTGCACTTGTCCTCGTCAGTCCTCTGCCAGGTGAGGTCAGCACCTTGGAAGTCTGAAATGCTCTTATTCTTGACTACACCACTCATGCTTTTATGTAGTCGCCAGAACAATTTCAGTGACTTGTCTGTGCTTACTCTTTGACACACCTCTGTCCATTTTTCGCTTTTAACCACCTTGACCAGTTTTTTGAAATAGCTTACTTTTGTGTGCATCTCTCTTTCTAAGTGCAAGCAGGGACTAGGATGACCAGCTCTGTTCTTCTTGGCATTTTGCCATCTCCTTACAGCACTACGCTTATCCACCCAAGCCTTCTCCACCTCGAAACTCCACCACGGTGGCTGCTCCCAGCTTTTTTTCCTGCCCTTGTCACGTCTTATTTTACTCACCACATCTTGCCCTGTACTGTCATACTGGAACGTCTTTACCTTTAGCTTGTGCTGCCTGGTTCTGCCTTTCGCCACCAATATGCTGCAAGGGTGGTGGTCGCTGCCATGGTGTCCTAGGACACCCCATCTACACACTGTAGTGAGTGAAGGTGAAACTAGCGCCAGATCAATAGCACTGTCCTCGTCGCCTGGACGGCTTGCTGTCCTGGTGACACAGCCACTGTTGATACAAATCAGGTCGATGGTTTCCAGTGCAGTCTCGAGCTCCTCCCCTTGTGTATTGGAGGAAGTGTTTCCCCATGATCTGCCTTTAGCGTTGAAGTCACCACAGAAAATAACATTTCTCTCGTGGCCTAATATGCCACTTAAGCACTGCCACTTCTGGGCGTCCATACTCGCATTGCGGGCATAAACATTAACCAACACGAATGGTATACTGGAATGAACTCTCAACGCCTACTACTACTAGGCGTAGTACTACTAGTACTACTACTACTACTACTACTACTACTACTACTACTACTACTACTACTACTACTACTACTACTACTACCACCACCACAACCACCACCACTACTACTACTACTACTACCACTACTACCACTACTACTACCACTACTACCACTACTACTACCACTACTACTACCACTACTACCACTACTACTACCACTACTACTACTACTACTACTACTACCACTACTACTACTACCACCACCACAACCACCACCACTACTACTACTACTACTACCACTACTACCACTACTACTACCACTACTACCACTACTACTACCACTACTACTACTACTACTACTACTACTACTACTACTACTACCAGCACCTCAATCACCACCATCACTACAACTACTACTGCTAGTACTGCTACCGTTAGCGCACAGAAAGTTTAAACGCAAGCACATTAAATTTGCGGCCACTTAGATCTCTGTGTCGTTGTTAGGCGTTGCGTACAATGAGTACACAAAATCTCGAACAGCTTTTCACGATCATATTTTATGGCAGAATTAACCGAAAACAACAGTGTTGACGAAAATATAAAAAAGGAAATGGATGACACCGCATTTTAGATAGCATAAAGATGTCTGTGCCGACGACAATCCTCGTTCTAGAACAACTCACGTGTCAAAGGCAGAAGCAAGTGTGCCCAAAGTGCTGGATCCTGTGAGATCTGATCGACGTTTGACAGATAGAATGATCGATATCGATATGGGTTGAGATGCAAACCCGGGTCACGAAATCTTAACTGGGGAAATATTGGTCACAGGCAACATGTGCGAGCAGACGGGCGCTGACAAATAACGTGGGAACTCACGGGGGATTGAACAGACGGTTTCTTTGTAGAGTTCTCGCCCTTTGAACTCAAGAGTCGTCGATACACATGCTACTACTTATAGTTATAGTGCACTGGACAGGTATTGTGTGTGTAAGTGTGCGCGTTTGCGTGAGTGCATTCGAGGGTGAGCGTGTGCGTGCGTTCGTGCGTGTGCGGGCGCGTGCGTGCGTGTGCGCGTGTGTACGCGTGCGTGTGTGTGTGTGTGTGTGTGTGTGTGTGTGTGCGTGTGTGTTAGCCTTCTCTATTACCAGTGTCCCACGCCATCAGGTGAACCCACTTCGAATTCTGAGGTACTTGTAAATTTACGTCAAAGTCAAGTATGAGAAGTGAACATGTTAGTCCCACTGAACGGTGTAGAGGTTTAACCTACTACCGGAAGTGTAAGAAGAAGCTGTCTTATCCTTTCGGCCATGCTGACCGCACTAGAAATTACTGACTCGCATAAGTGACGAAGCGCTATGGGCTTCCTTCATCATTCCGGTCACGCGAACTTAATGGTTGACCTATCGCCCTTGGCTCGGGGACGTTAATTACAAGTACCTCAGAAGTCGGAGTGGGTTCGCCTGATGGCGAGGAACACTGGTAATAAAGAAAGCTAGCCCAAGTGCAAACATCTGCCCAGTCTCTAGTGGTAGCAGCTTCTACTAGTAGTACTACTCTTTGGACTACGCAAAAGTTCAAAGCGAGCTGAAGAACAAAGAAAAATATAATAAAGTGACGAAATACTACTATTACTACTGCTGCTGCTGTTACTGCCACAACCTCTACCACCCCACTACTACTATTACTGCCACCACCAATACTACTACTACTACTACTACTACTACTACTACTACTACTACTACTACTATTAACTACTACTACTACTGGAGTCTGAGAAGAATACTTGGTATTAAGTGGCAAGACAAAATCACAAATACTGAAGTATTGGAAAGATCAAGTTGTGTGACGGTTTATTCCATGCTCAGTCTTCGTAGACTTAGATGGATAGGACACGTTAGGAGGATGGATGATGGTAGAATATCAAAGGACATCTTTTTTGGTGAATTACAGACGGGTAGGAGATCTCAGGGTCGGCCTCTACTACGATACAAAGATGTGTGTAAGCGGGACATGATTGATACAGGCATTGATAGTGCACATTGGGAGCAAGTCGCCGCTGAACGTATTGCGAGGAAGGCGAATATCAGAAATGGAATAAATACAAAGGCTAAAAGTATTGCAAATAAGTCACACACTGAGCGTGTAAGACGTAAGATGGTGCATGATGATGGAAATGACCATGTGTTCACATGCATTCATTGTGGACGAACATTTACACCACGAATTGGTCTTATCAGTCGCATTCACTACCGCCATGGCTTGTAGTTATTATGCCTTTTTGAAGCACAATGAAACAATGACAAGGTGCCAATGACCATGCCCTAGGGGTACGGGGATTCAAAAGATGCTCTCTATTTGTGATTGTTGAATGGAAGCCTGCCACTTTGCCCAAAGCATGCCTGTCTTCACATTTCTCGTCATCTTTGTGAGTCCGTTACAATAACGACACGTCTGTGCTGTCTGTCCTCCAGCCATTGGAACGCAGTCGTGACTGCCTCCACCTCCATTCTCAGACTAGTAAACAATATAAAATAACACAAAGTAATGCAGCTTTACAAAACAGAATTACGAAAAATACAAGGACGTTGCGGCGACTAGCCTACATCAGCACACAAATACATACACAAAACACAACATCTAATCACGGAGAAGATCCTCCAGTGATTACAGCATAAGAACGGGATGAGGAGAATACAAAGATGAAAATGATTAGAACAACGAAGAGAAAATTAAAATTTGAAACAAACAACAACAAAAAAAACCTATTTGCTACTCATTGTCGGATACGTTGGGTGAATCTCAAAGTGATAGAGGAAAGCTGAGGTTCCTCTCTCCCAATGTGATCCTGCCCGTTGTAATTATATTAGCCTTCAATGGCGCAATTGTTTGAGTCCATAAATAGAGTTTTGGAGACCCAAGGAAGTCCCAAAGGCGAATAATAATAATAGCCTTGTGGATTTTCCCTACCCCTCCTCTCTCAGCTTAATTACTATCTAGGGTATATTAATAAATTACAAGAATAAAGTAAACAATCAAAGAATTCTTCAACACTCACAGTGGAAATGAAATCTCTTCATATTTAATAAACACCAATCTGGGCAATTGGTTATTCTGTCAAAGAAATAATAATCTCTTCCAAAGGCCATGATATAAATATATAACATTAATGCCCCACACATGCACTTCAACAAAATACCAACATACATCTTATCACGATGTTCTTTATGATAAGTTCAATGTTCTTGATGATCTTTGCGTGATATTGGTGGTTGTCTAGGTAACGATACTCCTGGAGTGTCAATTGAGCTATCTAACTGTCTTGCAATATAACTCACCCCCGCAGTGCACATTCACCAGTCATTAAACAAGATTCAGTTGGCGCACATAATCCTTTATTACAGAAATAACACAGACTCACGGAACATATGTATATATCCAGAAAACAAGATATAATCCATCGAATATCCATATCCTCCTCACAACATTAACACGCACACATCAATGCCTTCTCAAGCCTGCTTCATATCAAATCCACAAGACATTTAGTCCAGCTACTATCCACGGCTGGATCTCCCACAATACGACCCACACACTGGGTCGGAGCCACTGCTCAACTATGCAACCCACTCTGGGTTTTAGGCCTGCCTTCACAGCTCGGAGAATCACACAACACAGTTCTCCGTGGACTACCGACTCGTTCTGTATCTAAAACTCAACTCCCTTAAACGACCTGACCCGCAGTCGGTCTCTTCTCTCACTGACTTTTCAGTATCCTGATTTCACACAACACTCAACTGTCTTTCGCCCCATCCCCCCTAGGGGTATCCACTCACAACCGCCCCATTATTTCTCAGGGTTGATTGTTTTCCTCGTAGTCCCGCTACACAGGTCACTCATCTCAATGTCAATGACCCAGGCATATGTCACATCTCAATTCCCCAGCGGGTTGAGTATTATACAATCTTTGTTGAATTGTACAAAGTATAAGACCGGTATAAACTCAAATCCATTCACTATATGGGTCTATGGAACCCAGTTGTAAAGAATGTTCATTGCCACAAATGTATTGTGTATCAGAGTGCGTGTTGATCTGGTCTAGGTAGGTTGTTAGTTGATTAATTCTCCACTCAGGGGTACAAGTAAAGGTCCCCCTGTTCAATCTAGGTTGATACCATTTTACCTCTCTTGAGATGGTTAGTTGAAACTCTTGCAGGTAGTTTCTTTCATAAAGTCTCCTTCATCACTCTAGTCAGGAGCTTCCATTATGAGTCAGACCTGGATCGGTATCGATCCAACCACTACCTGAAATTCCAGCATCACACATATATCTACATGATATCATCAATACATCTATATGATCATTAGAAATGGAAGAAGATAAAACCCAAAGAAAAAAAGGAAAATAAATAAAGGGAATTTTGACCCCAGGGAAAAATAAACAAAGGGGAAGGAGGGTCTTAGTGTTCCCCCAACATTTATCAACTCCATAGCTGGTCCCTGTCCATCCAATCCTCCACTACAGGCCGCTCAAGGTTTAGACTACCAGATAAGCAGTGTCATCTTCGCCCATGCCTGTCACCCATGGTCTCCAGGTTGAGTAATATACTTGATCGATTCGGAATTTGATAACCATGTTCACCATTCCCTCTTGTACATAATTATTTTCCCTAGATATCCTTCCATCTTAAGAGAAAAGGCCTCATACATTAAGTGTCTTAATTCATTCCTAAATGCAATGAGTATTTACTTATAAACAATATAAGTACATTATGGCATCATCTTCCTGTATAACATTCAGGTGGATTCTTCTCAATCAAATGCTTTGAGGAGGAGCATCATCCCTCCTCTTAAACATGTAGGTATATGCCTTTACCTTATTCATCTATAACAGTGGTTCTCAATCGGTGGGGAATTCCCCCCCCCCCCGCCCCCCAGGGGGGGGGGGATTTTGGGGTTTCCAGGGGGGGGGATGAAGATTATTTCAAGATCGCGTTAATACAAGAACCGATTACTTGATCTTGTTTTTCCCTTCATACTTTATGCTTCTGTACCTATCACTCTTCTGAAATTCATTTTAAAATTAAGTAGATCCGCAAATCACATTTTATGTAGATGTCTAGACTTGTTTTAGTATGTGCTATTAAATTTAGCTTCAATTATTACGTATACTGTGTAGGGGCAGGGGGAAATTTTTAGGGAGGAAATGACGTTCTAAAAATATGGTGAGGGGGGGGGGGGGATGACGTCCTAAAAATAGGGTGAAGGAGGGAACGGGCCAAAAAAGGTTGAGAACCACTGATCTATAAGATTCATCATCATCATACATCAAACACAAGTCAAAACCATATAATTGTAACATTGAGTGATATGGAATACAGAGTGGCGTCATGCAGAGAAGCGCACTAAATTATCACTTAGTGTATGTGTACCTCTGATAGACGTGGCAGTATGCCTCAAATTGCCTACTGTCAGATGATTGATTGATTGATCATACACATCCTCTGTATGTCTCTTCTCTTCACCCAATCTACAATCATTCTTCATAAATCATAAATATACTTGCATGGATGATGGATAGGCATAATTATGTGACTCACAATCAATAAGTTAAAGATAAATTCACAGACTTAACACCAATGAAGTCACAAATGAATCACCACATGAATGCTTCTATAGAATACACAGGATTTTATTATAACACATAGGGAACTATTTAACATTTAATGTGCCCATGTACTGTTTCCAGGACGAATTACACTAATTCCTCCTATTAGTGATTGCACATTTAAGATAGTTCCTTACTATTAAACTAAGGATTCTAACCTTCTAAATCCTAAGTTAATCACAAACTCCTAAATCACTTCTGACTTAGCTTAACTGCTTAAGGAGTAAAATGCACAACTTAGGCACAATGCTCAGGCTTTCATAGAAGCTGCATAATTAGAAGAAAACCTTCACTATGGCTTAACCTAGTGCACAGATTATCCATGAACTACGACATCTGAATATAGTGCTTAGTCTCTCCTGAAATAAGTTCTTAAGGACTAACCACATTTTTACAACACACCAACTTACCATCTGGTGGGAAAGGAGCATAACTATCTTAATATTACAGTGTGCTTACCTTCAACATAGTTGAAAGCCTTCTTCACGCATATGCAATCAGGTTTCAGGACTCCAGACTAGGGCTTTGATTTTCCCAATACTCTGGCTGCTTCATAGGCTGGCACTTCTCTCTCTTCTCCTCTTCCAAGTTATGTACTTCAGATGGATTTTTAAGCAGAGGATACCAGGCCGTCAGTTCCAGTGGACTGTCTCCTGTTGCTGAAGGATTGTAATTCTGCACACACACTGAACTTTTCCCGGTCTTTTTCGCCATTTTTATTCCAGCCCGTCCTAGCTTGGGCTCTGACGTCATGTCGCGTCGTGACCAATGGCAGAGCTCCTTTTCGGCTTATAATTATAATATTGTCGTTTCTGTTTCAAATCAGCGCTCCGTTTTCAAATTAGGATGATGCAAATTTCATCCTTCTGAACTATCGGCGCTAATTCCTTCCTTCTTCAAATTTGAATTTGAGTATGATGGTGGTGGTTGTTGGCGCTGTTGCTAACTGGAGGGTAGTGTGGGGAGATTTAAACAGCGATGTGGTGGTTTGCAAGATGTATATTACACACATCTCAGAATCCCAGGCTGTGATACTGACATGAATAGGACCTTGCTACTCTTACATAGACAGCCGTGGGAGTCTGTGGGCCATGAGGGCCGGGGTAGGGGATGGTAAATAAGGCGGAAAACTGGAAGCAATGGAGATCGTGAAAGTCGTCCGATAGTGAAGACTAAGGAGTGCGCCGGTGGCCGTCCGCACAATGCATAAGTGAGTGCCAGTGAAACGTTGGCCATAGTGGACGAATATTAAATGGCAATTATGTGTGCACTTAAATATGATGGTAATAATAACGAAACTAATTTTCTGTGCTCCTTTTTTGTGTGTACCAACAAAATCCTAAAGTATGGGTGGACTGATTGATATGTGTAAGCGCACATACATACATCCACACACATCACCAAACCAAACATGCATACAACCTTAAAGCCGCATTACGTTGTGTTATTTTATATTGCTTACATTTCCACAGCTTTACCGCAGTTCCACTAATTTTATTCTCAGACTAGATGTTGCGATATCATACGCCGGGCTCTCCTGCACCAAACGCCGTCCACGAATCTTGTCCACGATCCACCTGGCACTTCTATAGCCTCTTAGCACAGAGCCACTTTATAAGTCGATATCTGAAGCTGTAGAGTAAGAAGAATTGTTTTATACGATGAGTATCTGTCGAGCGAACACAGAAATACGTTAGTGAAAAGAAAGCAATGCTGATCATGCAAATACAGGGAGCGGCGGTAGCATATTGGCTAGACTTGGGGTCAGTGTAGAGACGTGGTTAAGCCGCCTGTCTCACGGTCTGAAAGTCGTTGGTTCGTTCCCTGGACTGAGTCGTTCAGTGCATGTGTGCATTTTAATTTCCGGAACCCCATGGATGTCAAAGCTGGGGCTACGGAGTTCGTGCTTGTTGCGATGCTCTTGGCAAGCGGGCGAACGTTCTTTGGAAAGAGACAGAGCCATGTAAGATAAAACCCGGTGCAATGAAGTGGGTCCTCTAGCCTGTAATACTTTAATGGCAAGACGCTTGCCTACCTGCCGACATGACGATCATGTGTTCGATTCTCATTGGGACGGATTCGAATTTGTTTTTTTTTAATTGACCTGGGCTCTTATGTCTACCCAGTATAAAATGGGTATCAAGGCTTGTTTTGGGAAATAAGGCGGCAGGTATGACCCTGTCCACATCAATCCCCACCCCAGGTGCCAACTGCTGTGTAGAAACATGGGTCTAGCGCTATATGCTCTAAGTCCAAGACGTATAGAAATACCCTTTAATTGAACTTAATAACAACTACTTCCAATGGCACAGACGTATAAAATGTACCCTTTAATTGAACTTAATTAAAACTACTTCCCACAACAAGTGCATGTCCGTTGTAGGACGTTGCAATCAACTTTAACCCCAGGTTCATTTTCTAGCCAGTTTTACGTTCAGCAGTTTGCCATTGCTTTCTGAACGAGAAGTCAACGTGACAGCCCAGACTGGCGTATTTGGGAAATGATCCCGCTACCTCGTCATCAGTGTACCGGAAGCTTAAGAGCTCGGGCGCTTTTATCCCTTCGGTCACGCCAAAATCTAAATACTACTAAACTTAAATTCTATAACAACTCTCTGCTTGTAACGTACGTCATTAATATCTGCCATTTCAACGGTTTTATGTCGCGGCTAGAATTGGTTTACAGAGGTGCAATTTGGTATAAGTGTAAACCTTCAAGAGATTATAAACTTACATTGGTGCAAATGTTTTGCTTCTATCTTTATTAATTGTTGAGACAATAATTGTGGTGCATAACTTTCTGACCTACCCTCGTACTAAGACGACGGTGTTTTCCTACAAAACCCAAACAACTCTGGCAAAAGAACACGAAAACCCTATTTAAAAAAATATTGCATTCGTATATAAAATGTGTGTTGATAGCCAGGCGAGATTATATTTCCGTTATTCCTTTGAAATGACGCAAAAGGGTATGTGCCCCGGAGAACTAATATTTTGTCAGCGGCAGTAAAGAAAAATAGGATTTCGCATATTCCACACGAAGATGAGGTTTTCGCAATCTGGCCGTTTATTTTTCATTTCAAGGAGATGAAAGCCCAGTCGTTTACATCTAGAAATGCGAGACCAAGCCAGAAAATGAAAATTGATTTCGCTGACAGAAACCGGAAGACTTGTGTCTTGTCCTATTTGCGAAAACAAACGGCAGACGTGGAAGTGACGTCAGTACTGGGTGTTGGGAGGCCATATTAAAGATTGACATGATACGGCTATTCAGACAGCCAGCTAATGAAATGTTTTTGTTACTTATGTTGTTTGAGCAATGAAGACAAAAACAACAGATTGCACGATTTAGTGCCTGGCACATGTCGCTGCATCTCGTCGGGTACATACATGCTGCAGAAAACACACAACATGAACTATAGTAGTAGTAGTAGTAGGCCTCTTTCAGTCCTGAAGGACTATAGAGTTGTGCCGCTTGGGAGGTGCCTGGCAGCACCGCTGATGACTGTATATTCGAGAATGACAATCTCTGTCACAGTTTCCGCATCTGTAAGACGAGACAAGTCCCGCAGTAAGTGACTGCTCTTTGAGCCTGTGCCGTCTCTCCTCAGTTTTTTGGATCTGATTGCGCTCAAAGAGCACCAGTCCGTTTCGTACATCTCTTCTCCAGGAGCATCTGTCTGTTGCAACTCTCTCCCACGTGTCTGGATCTATTCCAATGGTTTTCATATCTTGTTTACACACATCCCTATATCGCATTTGGGGTCTTCCGGTTGGCCTCTTTCCTGTGGCTAGTTCTCCGTAAAGGAGATCTTTGGGAATACGTTCGTCCTCCATTCGAGATACGTGGCCCAACCACCGGAGGCGTCTCTGCTTGAGGAGGGTGTGCACTGTGGTAATATCTGCTCTTTCAAGCACCTGTTTGTTTATTATGTGGTCTTTCCATGTTATGCCCAGGATAAGTCTCAGACATCTTATGTGGAAGGAATTCAACTTCCTTTCCTGTCTTGAGTACAGGGTCCAGGATTCAGACCCGTAGAGTAGTGTGCTAACAACACAAGCTTTATATACTTGAGCTTTTGTACGCTCTGTTAGTCTATTATTCTCCCAAACTCTTTTAGCTAGCCTGGAAAATGTTGTGGCTGCCTTTCCAATGCGTCTGTCGATTTCTGTCTCTAATGAAAGATTATCTGATATTGTCGATCCCAGATACACAAAATCGTGGACGACTTTCAATTCATAATTAGAGATTTTGATTGACGGAGGCGCATCAGCATCTTGTTCCATCACCTGTGTTTTATTTAGGCTAATGGTGAGCCCAAAGTCTTTGCAGGCAGCTGCAAAACGATCTATGAGCCTTTGGAGATCTTCTGCTGTATGAGTAGTCAGTGCTGCATCATCTGCAAAAAGTAGTTCTCTTACGCATCTTGGTCTTATTTTGGTCTTTGCCTTGAGTCTTGATGGGTTAAAAAGTTTGCCATCAGATCTTGTGTGGAGGTATATGCCTTCAGTGGCAGTCCCAAATGCTTGCCTTAAGAGAACAGCAAAGAAGATACCAAAGAGTGTAGGAGCAAGCACGCATCCCTGCTTTACTCCGCTGCTGATGCTGAATGACTGGGATGTTGAGCCGTCAAATAAAATGGTCCCCTGCATGTTTTCGTGGAATGATTTCACGAGACTAAGAAGGGTGGGTGGACATCCAACCTTTTCAAGGACCTTAAAAAGGCCGCTTCTGCTCACGAGGTCAAATGCCTTTGTGAGGTCGATGAAGGCTATATATAATGGCTTCCTCTGTTCTCTGCACTTCTCTTGGAGCTGCCGGAGTGAGAAAATCATATCGATGGTGGACCTGTTGGGTCTAAATCCGCACTGCGATTCGGGGTAGATTCTTTCAGCAAGAATGTGTAATCTTTTAAGGATTACTCTGGCAAAAATCTTGCCTGTAATGCTGAGAAGGGAAATGCCGCGATAGTTGTTGCAGTCGCTTCTGTCGCCTTTGTTTTTATAAAGGGTAACGATGTTTGCGTCTTTCATATCTTGTGGTATTGATTTTTCTCTCCAGCAGAGCTGTAATATTGCATACAGTTCTGGGATGATTGTTTCTTTGCTACATTTTAAAATTTCAGGTGGAATACTATCTTTTCCAGGTGCCTTGCCGGATTTGAGAGAGTCTAGTGCTTCGCTGATTTCTGTGAGGCAAGGTTCGTTATCCAAGGCATGCATGGCGGACTGTTGATCGATGGCTTCCAGAGCTTCTTCGCTGACAGTGTTATCCACTGAGTATAGCTCTGAGTAGTGTTCTACCCAGCGATCCATTTGTTTCGCTCGATCTTTTATGATTACCCCCTCAGTTGATCGTAAAGGGGCCATCTTATTTTTTGATGGACCGACAGCTTGCTTGATGCCCTCATACATTCCTCTTATATTTCCAGTGTCTGCACAAGTTTGAATTTGAGCAGAGAACTGTAGCCAGTACCTGTTCGCACATCTTCTTGCCATCTGTTGTACTCTATTTCTGGCCGTTCGCAATGCCTGCAGTGTTTTCTCTGAAGGTGATGTTTTATACATCGAGAATGCATGTCTCTTTATCTCCAGGACTGGGAGCATCTCTTCGGAGTGTGCTTCAAACCAGTCGGTTGACTTAGTTTGCTTCTTGCCAAATGTTGATAGTGCTGTATTGTAGATGGTGTCGCGAAAATGACTCCATCTCTCGGTGGAATCTCCGTCTGTGGGGCGGGCAGAGTATCCGCTAGAGCCTGCATGAATTTGTTGACCTTCTCTTTATTTTGGGTGCCACTGGTGTCAATGCGTGGTCTTCCTTCTGTTCGGCTTCTGTAGATTCTCTTGGGCTTTATCTTCACCTTGCTGGAGACGAGTGAATGGTCGGTGTCGCAGTCAGCACCATGATAGCTGCGAGTCATCCGTACATTGCGGAGGTTGCTGCGTTTAGTGAGCACCAGGTCGAGTTGGTGCCAGTTCTTTGATCTGGGGTGCCTCCATGACACCTTGTGTTGAGGTTTCGTGTCAAAGAAGGTGTTGGTCACGCACAGATTATGGTGGCTGCAGAATTCCAAGAGGCGTTGTCCATTGTCATTGATCTTCCCAACGCCAAACTGTCCTAGACATGAAGGCCAAGATTCGTGGTCGGAGCCAACCCTGGCATTGAAATCCCCCAGGATAAAAAGATGTTGTTTCTCTGGTGTTTCACTGACTTCTTTGCTAAGGTCGTCATAGAACTTGTCTTTAGATTCTGATGCTGCAGTTAGTGTTGGGGCGTAAACGCTTATAATACTAACTGGGCCTGCCTCTGTCTGGAGTTGGAGCTTCAATATTCTTTCAGTGCCATCACTTGGTGGTATGATGGAATTGAGCAGCTTGTTTCTGATAGCGAAGCCAACTCCATGCTCCCTGGTCTCTCCGCACGGCTTGCCATGCCAGTAGAAAGTGAAGTCCCTCTCCTTGATGCTTCCAGATTCTTGGAGTCTGGTCTCTTGCAGGGCGACAATGTCTATCCCCAGTCTTAGCAGTTCGTTGTTTATCACTGCAGTTTTGCGGGCATCCACAATCTCATTTAGATCGTCTGAGATGCCAGGGGTCATGGTTCTTACGTTCCATGTTCCCAGCCTTAGGGCCGGTTGTTTTGTTTTTTTCTTGCTGTTAGGTGTATAGATTGCGGTCCATGTGTCAGGATTTCCCCCTAAGCTCCACACACCCTCAGGAGCAGATGAACCGTGGCGAGACAACACCTTATTGACTGGGGGGCTGCCCAGCTTAGGCGGGCGGTAGCTGTCTAGTGAGATACGATGATCTCTCCCACCGTCGGAAGTAGCCCCTGGCGCCTTGCTCTACGCCAATCGAGCATTAAGACTTATAACCGGCAAATGCTACTTCCCGTGTTGTGTCACCGCTTTACGCGGTGCTGAAGTGACCTCTTCAGGGCACAAGCCTGGGCAATGGAAATCGGAGAACCAGCTGTTGCCCAGTAGCAGGTTCCCCCTCTCCATGTCGCCGATGTTGACCAAGGGAAAGGCAGTAGCCAATGCAACTTGGCATCGGTGCCGTCGCAGGAGTTGCCAGAACTATGTTGTTTACAACATGGAACTGCCTTAGGGACTCCATCTCCGGATTTGTCCTCAGGGTTTACTCCCGAAGCCTTTCCCATATGGGTATACCCGCAAGGCAGCGGAGGTTTGAGATTTAGAGTTCCCTCTCTTAGAAGAGATACCAACCAAGGCTGACGAGCCTCCTCTGCCCGGGAATCAATAAGGAGGGAAGTCTACCATTCTTCCTTCCTGGCAGTGACCATACTGATCGGATGACCGTAGCCATTGTCTCTACTGAGAGATCCTCTGCCCACCGTCACTGACTTGAAACCATAACCAACAACTATCTGTCGGCTGCTCCCAAGTCCAATCCACCACGTGCTCCCATGGCTTCACGTTACCCTGTTGGGGGGGCTAAACGGGTACTCCACCTTGCCCAAGGGTGTCCCGTAGGCTAGCGGAGGGAAGGAGGCACCTTACTTCTCCTTTGATAGGGTATACCCCTACCCCGCTACTATAGCAACAAGATAAATTTCTCAAGCTGAAATATGCAACACACATAATTCACATATTCACACGGTAATTTGAATTGTCTACCACGGTAATTACGTGTCTGCGTCTCGTGTGTTGTTTTTTATATACAAATAGACGCGTTAAAAAAGCTGGCCGAGGCAATCGTTATTCATTTACAAAAGCCAACTTTGTTCAAACAAAAAAGACACTATAGTCAGTTTAAAATTATCATCAATGACCGAAATCTGTGGAGAGATATGTATGACAACCCTTTTTTCTTTTGCAAGGCGCGTGGTAATATGTCTACATGCAAAAGAAGCATGGCTTAAGAAAAATTGCATAGAAATTGAAAAACGATACAACAGTAAAAATACCACATTAATGCACAAAAGATTCAGTAACTTACTAATAAAATAGCACGTACATCAACAGGCTGCCTAAAAACAAAGGATGGAAAAATCATAATAAAAAAAATATCAAATTGTACAAGTATGGTCAGATTATGTGAAATACCTTTACGATGATAACAGAGAAGAACACTGTGATATTCGAAATAATAGTGAAGGACCGTCAGTTTTGAAGATGGAGGTTCAGAATGTCCTTCCCAATATGAAAACTGGCAAGAATATATATCCCATATATTCACGTGGGGTAACGCAACTGCGTGAGATTCGGTAGTGGATCGCGTCGCGTTGGTTACTTACGGGGTATATACGAGCCGGTCGCTTAGAAAGCAATGGCAAACTACTGAGTGTAATCTTGCCAAGAAATCAACAACAGCGGTAAAATGCTGGTGTTGACAGCGATGTCCTGTATATAGGATATGCGAGAGAAAAACAAAGAAAAATAAACACACACACATATACGGGTAAATGGGATTATTCTTAAACAGGTGAATCGGTACAACTATCTCGAAGGTGGCCTTTTGCAAGATGAAAAGCATATTGACCAAGAAATGATGTCAATTGTTATGAGAGAAAGAAAAAAAGAGTGTTGAAGTGCTACATAGAATCTGTACTTTTGTATAGATGTGAAACTCGGACAATGAGCAGGCAAGCTGAAAAACATCTAATGGCAGTGGAAATGTGGTTTCAGGGGAACATGCAAAGAATACCATGGGCAGACAGAAAAACCAATGAGCAACTCCTACAAAAGGCAAATGAAAACCGTAAACTGATTAGAGAAATTAGTTAGTTAGTCTTTCCTCTTGAGCCTAAGGCGGTGCATAGGGCAGAAGTCCTGTCTCTCCATGCCTGGCGGTTCGCTGCTACCTGTTGTAGATCTTGGATATTTACTTGGCCATTGAATGAGCCTTCTCTAATGATGGTTCTACGCAGGGTCTCTCTTGGTCTTCCCCGTTTTCTTTTCCCTACCGGTGACCATATGAGGGCTTGGTAGAGGAGCCTTGTCTTGTCCATTCTGAGTACATGGCCGATGTAGTTCCAACGGCGTCTTCTTATGAAATTGAATACTGTATCTTGCTTAGTCTCTTGTCTTATTTGCGAATTGGTTCTGAAGTCTGTCCAGTGGATGTTTAGAAATGTGGATGTGTAGAGAAATTAGACCTAGACAATCAAAGGACCCATCATCAATCGAATGCCGATTTGCCTATGAAAATGCGGGGCTACCGCGATATACCCAATACGCTACAACGCTTGGGAAAATGTTTGCTACTTTACAAATCAGAGGTGTGGAATGTTCCAATCATTAGCACATATGTTACTTATAGAATCTTAAACCAGAAATGAAAAGAGTGATTGTAGTAATAGAGAGTGATTGTAGTCATAGAGAGTGATTGTATTCATAGAGAGTGATTGTAGTTATAGAGAGTGATTGTAGTAATAGAGAGCGACCGTAGAAATAGACAGTGATTGTAGTCATAGTGTGATTATGGAAATGGAGCGTGACTGTAATAATAGAGACTGATTGTAACATTATAGAATGATTGTAATCATAGAATGTGATTGTAGTCATGTGTGTTATTATAGTAATGGAGAGTTATTGTAATAATAGAGGGTGATTTTAATAATAGAGTGTGATTGTAGTAATAGAAAGTGATTGTAGTAATAGAGAGTGATTGTAGTAATAGAGAGTGATTGTAATAATAGAGAGTGATTGTAGTAATAGGAAGTGATTGTAGTAATGGAGAGTGATTGTAGTAATGGAGAGTGACTGTAGTAATACAGAGTGCAGAATAAGACGTGCATATGAAGTTGACAAAGAGGTTGTAAAGCAATAGTGTCGACTTTATTGCACCTGATTTTATCCCATATGGCTCGGTCTCTTTCCTCGGGGCGGTATGCTGCAAGCGTCGCACAAAGTACAAACTCTATAGCTCCAGCGACAATACCCAGGAATCTCCGAGAAAATTTCACTCGTGAACCGAACGAAGCAGGCTGGAAACGAACTGACAACCTTCGGAGCGCGAGAAAGGTGGTGTACCAATTTCGCCAGGGAAACTCGCACGATTGAAGGAAAGGTGCTGTGATATTTGTGAGGGCACGAAGCACCAGGTGATGTGATATTTACGAGGGCACGAAGCACCAGGTGCTGTGATATTTACGAGGGCACGAGGCACCAGGTGATGTGATATTTACGAGGGCACAATTTTCTCCTCCCCGAGGGCGAGATGGCTTGTGAGCAGGTACGCAGCGGGTGTGCCAAAAACAACACGAACATCTCGGAATAGAGAACGAATTTACGTCAGGAGAAAGACGCCTGGAGTCATGACCCGGGTCGGCGCGACCCGACAGCTTGTAGAGAAGGTAAATGGCAGAGACATTCGCTGCAGGGGGAATTAATCCAACAATCGGAAGCTTCTTGTCGAGCTTGCTCGGCGGCGGGCATTTAAACACTACAGAGCAAATCTGTAAATATTAACTACAGTTTTTCGCCTTCAGTACTGGCATCTCTTTAAATGTTGAACTCTGTATGTCTCCATCAGTACTGCTACAGTACATATCCTTCAATGTCTGCAGCATTGCTCCTGTTTTGCGCAAACAGAAAGGGTTCGTTGTGAATTTGAAAGTACCTTGCGGATAACAGATGTTCCATTTTTGAACAATACCTGTGACTATGTGTTTTAATTGTTTCAGCTTAAGTATTATTCATTTATTCACTTCAGATTATGGGGGTGTTTGTAAAGCTTCACTACATTTTTTTATGTGTAGAACAGCTGTTTGTTAGAGAGTATGTTTTGGGTCTTGCAAAAGGAAAACGTACTCTCCAACACACAGCTGTTCTACATACAAAGTGTAGCGAGATTGATTGATTGATTGATTGATTGATTGATTGATTTAGGAACCGACATCACAGCGTTCGAGACATTCCCATAAGCGCTCCGTCCCCATCCTCAGCAGCCAGCGAAGAGTTCCAACACTAATAGTTCCAGTAGCAATCTGGTTATGTGTCCGTCTCGCCTTTCCTCTGAGCGTCGAGCATCGGCCATATGCTCTGCATCTGTATATAACTCTGCAGTATGCATCTGACGAGATGAAGCTAAATATGCCAGGCAATAAATGGTGCAACATACTGTTCGTGGCTTCTATGTTTACAATCAGCGGAGTCCCAATACTGATGGTACCAGCTGCAATATGGTTATGTCTCAGTACGGCCTATGCCGGAAGAGCTGAGGTTCGACCAGATCCCCTGGTCACACTGGCTGATAACTGAAACCACGAATAAGTAACATTCAGTAACGGACAGCTGGAGCTATTCAGTAATTCAGTCAAGTGCCTTCACCACAATGAAAGTCGCTTGCAGTGGATTGCCAGCAATTTCTGATTACTGCGACGGGTTTGACATTCCTACAGACGGCTTTTCATCCATCTAATGATGTCATGTTTCCACTTGTGCCGTTGTCTATCTCTTGCTCTTTTGCCTTTATCTGTTCTTTGCAGTATGGATTTAATTAGGGTGCCAAGCCTTTAATTTAGCTAAATATATCACAGTTCACTTTTTTATTGAAGGGGACTAGAAGAGTTTGGCTAGACACTCGGCTGCGGGGAAAGTGGTAACTGGTTCCAGTCCCTCCAGGGGGGATTTGAATTTGTAACATTGAGGCGGGCTTCCAGGTCCACCCAGTATAAAATTGGTACCATGAGAAGTTATGGGAAGTAAAGTCGGCCGGGGTGATGCCGACCACATCACCCACCGAGTACCGATTGGTTTATACAAACGTGGGTCTAGCAGGAAATGTCTAGTGCTCCGTAAGGTGTGCGATGGAAACCTTTATTTTCTGTTATTACTGAACGTCACTTTGTTGATTATTGCCATGCTTCGCTTTTTGTTACTTCAGTAAACTCTCTTTTTAATGTACAATGTATGTAAAAATGTAGGTTCCCCACCATATGCTCAATGCACCCATTGGTAAAAGGGATATTTACTTACTTACCAAATATTAACTCTATAAATTCCATGTGATAGCGTCAGTTTAGCACTGAATCAGTTAAAGGGGTGTTTACTATATCACATTTACATAAACACATTGTATGTTATGTTTTGCGTATAGCTATAAGAACACAACGATAATCAGTACCCGGGGCGTAGGTCCATCCATCCATCATGTGCCATGCCGATAAGCGTGGGCGGTCATGTTTTGCCATCTCATTCCATTACCAGAGTCGTGGATCACCATGGCCGAATGGAAAAGATCGTGTGTTCTTAAACATCCGGTGTGCTGATGCCGAGGTAAGGGGTTCAACTCCTACACCGGACAGTTGGACTTAAATGTTGACCTGTCCTTGACTTGGGGACGTAAATCATAAGTACCTCTGAAGTCGGAGTGGGTTCGCCTGATGGTGAGGGACACTGTTGATAGGGAAAGCTAACAAATACGTAAAATTCAGTCCAGTACTACTAGAAGTAGTGTGTGTGACTACGCTTGAGTTCAAAGCGAGTGAGCGCCCAAAAAATATTACTCGGGACAAGCGACGTTTGAGTTTCAACGCAGACAAGCTCTGATCTGATGACACACGTGAAGTGTGTATCAACTTGTGATTGTTGTGTTGAGCGTGTGTCACAGGATAAATTAACTTGTCAGTCGATCGATGACAACCAGGCCCGACATTATTTTGCTAACACAATTGACTCTTTTATGATGAACAAACTGAGGGAAATACGTCGGTACAGATTCTCGACACCTGGTCAACAGTGTGTATGAGATCAAAGGGAGTCACGTAGAGTTGTCTACACACAGTCGACAGTTTGATGACAGGATGTTGTTCGAGAGGTGTGTATTGGCAACATTTGTCTACAAAACGGAAGTTGGCCGTTGCAAGTGATAGACAGAATGCCTGCTAGAGGTCAGAAGGATTCTGTAATGGGAGAAAGGTCTCTGGCTTACAGACAACCCGGATATTTGTTGGATGAGACAAAGAACTTCCCAGATGAAAAGGAAACTTGACAGCTAATTGACTCTGGTTAGTCTGAAAACAGGAGGACAAAGCCAGATTCTGAACTGATTGGCGTCTGGACTTTCTGGTGACTCACTCAAGCACCCATATAAAACCCAGTGCAGTAAACAGGTGGATGGAGTCGAAGAAAACATTCTGTACTGTTAGGATTGGGGATAATTCCGAGTTGTGTTATATTAGAGGGACTAGCCTATCTTAGTAGTGATAGTTATCCGCGGACATAGATCCAATCGGATTGCCTAGTTTCTCGAGTAACAACAGGAATAGACATATGGTAGGCAATTAATTATATCTAACTTAAGAGTATGATTAGGAATAGAGTGCAGTACTGTGCAGTGATATAATGTATTATGATTAGTGATAGAATGTTCTATAGTGCGGTGCTAGAAAGTATCATAGGAGCGTTGGCACTAGTATTCTATTGTGTGGCTTCAAGTAGCTTGTGTTATATATCATTTTACTCTGGAAGTTGAGGACAATGTAGTGGAATAATAATTAGAGAGATTAAGGATGGTTGAGAGGGAGGAGGGGAATGTGTAATGGTAGGATCCTCCAGTAGGGCATCTGCTGGGTTTCTACCCGTTCCTTTATTCTTTCCTGGTGTTGCCATGTATAAGACCATTGTGATGCGCGATTTGGCCGTATGACAGAGATCGGATCTCTGTTATAGATCTGAGTGCTGTTATTGGCCTACAATCACCTAATTACGGTCAGGACTGAGTGTCACATAATAATGAAGGATTTCGATCCAGATTGATGAAAGGCCTGAAAACCGCTGTTGCTAGGCGCCACAACTATTTGATGTGGGGAAATATGTTCCCCATTTCAGACACCACCGGGATTCCAAAAA
>JACEFZ010006457.1:0-28354 GCA_014155875.1 Cepaea nemoralis | reverse complement strand
TTTTTTGGGGAACCAAAAATTTTCGCCATGGCGAAAGTAGCCTTTAGAAATATGAAAAACATACTGACCAATAAAAAGATGTCAACTGAAACGAGAAAAAAAGTGTTGAGGTGCTACATAGATCCTGTTCTTTTGTATGGATGTGAAACTTGGACAATGAGCAGTCAAGCTGAAAAACATCTGATGGCTGCAGGAATGTGGTTTCTGAGGAAAATGCAAAGAATACCATGGACAGACAGAAAAACCAATGACCATGTACTACAGGAGACAAATGAAAATCGTAAATTTATTAGAGAAATTAGACGTAGACAATCAAAATATTTAGGACATGTTATGAGAAGAAATGGATTGTAGAACTTAGTGACAACTGGCAAGATCGAAGGGAACAGACCAAGAGGGAGACCGAGAGGAAACTACCTGGATGACTTGGCCACATGGCATAGACGAGACAGGAACACTGAGCTGATCCACGACGCTGGTGATCGACTGAAATGGCGAGTCATGACCGCCCACGCTTCCGGCATGGCACATGATTGATTGCATTTCTCTTCCGCATAGTGGCAAGTAATGAACCATGGTGTCACCACTTTGAGCCGAGCAGCAAAAGAGAGAGCATAGAATGGAACCATGCCTGAACACCAGAAGTCAAATAATTCATGTTACAGGATTCCGCTGGTAAGGTTATGCTGAGCGCATGTTTTTACCATGAAGGGTTATTGTTGGCCGACTTTAAAGAACCTGGTGTCAACATCACCTCTACCTACTACTTGGAAACACAAGACAAGCTGCAAAAAAGCCATCAAGTATAAACCACCCGGCATGCTTTCTCGCGGTATGATTTTGCTGCACGATAATGCTCGCCCGCATGTTGCAAAGATTGTGCAGGAAGCATTAGCTTGGAAAAAATGGGAAATTCTGCAACATCCAGCCTAAAGTCCTGATTTGTCACCATGTCATTTTCATTTGTTCGGACCTCTAAAAACCAAAAGCTCTCAACGGGCAGCGATTTCACACAGATGCAGACGTAATGAACGCGGTAAACACTTGGTTCAGTTAGCAACCACAATCATTTTTTTTTTTGCGGACGGCTTTCGCGGCCAACCTAGGCAATGGGATGCTTGCCTGAATGCCTACGACGGCGAATTCTGACCAACCCAAGGTGCATAATTCATTCAAAATGAATTCTTTGTTTAATTCTACCACACCTGTTAATGTTTCTTTCATGCTTTTGTAATAAAACCATTGGAACGGGTTTCAATTGAACAACCCTTATATTTTAACATCATCATCATCATCAAGTGCCATGCCGGCTGGCGTAGGCGTTCATGGCTCTCCATAGATCTCGGTCTTTGGTTTTCTGGATCAACTCTGCTGCTGATATTCCTCCATGCCACCGTCTCAAACCATCCAGCATCACTTCTCTTGGTCTACCTCTGCCTCTCTTCCCCTCGATCTTTCCAGTTGTTACGATGTTCTCCAATGCCTCTCTTCTCATCACATGCTATTTTAACATATCGGCACGAAATGGGTAATGTTGTCAATATCAATTGGCCCTTACTCGTGACAACTATTTTAGCCCATGCCTCCCAGTTAGCTCAGGTCACTGAAACAAATCTCCGCCTCGAAGAGTATTAGACACATGAACAACGTTTCGAGAGGCAAGCGTGCTAGCCCATGTACTCCCAGAGCTCTCCGACTGCATAAAGAAGGTCTAGACATTAATGGTTTCATACATCTTACAATGAATGGCACACGGATATGTCACATAATGTTGTCATCTGTTTACTTCATGTGCTGAATAAGGGCAGACATCGGCAATGGTGACTTTCTAATCTTCTTTGTCCAATTATATTTTCGTACTGCAGGTGTAGATTATGTTATTACTTGTTGCCTAGTTTAAAATTGCCATAAACATTGTTCCTGTCTTGCTCTGCTTCTCTTGCCTACAATTCTCACTCCTATGGCTAATTTCTTAATTCTTCGTCTGTGATATCTCCCATAATGTAATGTGTTCTTTACGTTCAGTTTTGATCAGTGATCGTGTAACACCTTTAACTTTCGAAACCACAGATTTTGTTTCCTTCTATGACAAAAAAACATGTTCAACGTTTCTTCACAATCTATTCACTTATCATCATTATATGCAGTAGATGGTCATGTTTTGCCATCTCACACGATCACCAGTGTCGTGGATCAGCTCTGTGCTTTTGTACGAATATGCCATGTGGCCAAGCTAACCATTTATTTACTAGCCAGTTGTCACCAAGTACGCTAGTGTCTTTCTTCTCAAAACGTTCCCAACAAACCGTGACTGTCTACATCTAATTACTCTAATCTGTTTACGGTCATCATTTGTCTCTTGCAAGACTTGCTCGTTGGTTTTTCTGTCTGGCCATAGTATTCTTTACATGTCCGTAACCTCATCGCCACACAGTCGGCTCTGTGTAGAAGGTAATTAAATCGCCCCTGCTCACATAATGAGTATTCATAGAAATTCGAACACATGTCCACCGGACCGACAGGAAAATGTTAGGCCACGTATGCGTGATGATAATTCGTTTCCGCAATTGAATACTGTTATTGCTTCATGTTAGAAATGCTTGTTTCTCTCGACATGTCTTTCTAAAACTAGTATTCGTGTGTCTAATTTCAGTTTCGCATGTGCATCCTCCGTAATTATGTACACTAGGTAGGTAGACGTCTGTACTCACTTACATATTAAGAATTGGTGATATAACAAGTGTGGTAAAACTCACAACTTACATCAATGTATGAAGCATTAATGTAATCACCGTGGTTCTTTAAGGTGTTAGTCTGTAGATGGACACGTGAATGGTCATCTGAAAATAAATTGTTACATCTCGTCACATTTTCCGATCTCAGGGTCTGTATTATCACAACAAAGAAGGTTTTGTTTAAGAAAGAAAAAAAAACAACTTGTCATGTTACGGTATCAATTATGATTGATTTCCTATCACACTGTGGTTAAAAAATTATGCATGCATTTTCACCTTTCCTATTCTTCATAAGCAATTGTCCACTGCAGCCAATGACACGTTGAAGAATGTGGGTGGCTGGGTGGCATGCATTTTCACCTTTCCTATTCTTAATAAGCAATTGCCCATTGCAGCCAATGACACGTTGAAGAGTGTGTGTGTGTGTGTGTGTGTGTGTGTGTGAGAGAGAGAGAGAGAGAGAGAAAGAGAGAGAGAGAAAGAGTGAGTGTGTGTGTGTGTGGGTGCGTGCGTGCGTGCGTGCGTGCGTGCGTGTGTGTGTGTGTGTGTGTGAGAGAGAGAGAGAGAGAGAGAGAGAGAGAGAGAGAGAGAGAGAGAGAGAGAGAGAGACCATTTATAAGTATAAATAATCTAATTGAACTTTTCAAGCTGTATTTTTGGATAAGGAAGAATAATTGTTGTTACTTTTATTTACTTTAAAGAGTAATAATTTTGTCCTACGAAGCTCAATAGTAGTATATATTTTAAAAAGGATGCCGCAGCGAACAAAATGCTTATTTGCAATGTTCCATGTTAATGTTCTGAACTTTACATTTTATGTGGTAGTGATAAATTGACCATATTTATAGTATTCTCATAATGATCTAACGCAATTTACTGGATCTTACAGACCGTAACTTACACGTAACATATAATAAAATATATTTTAAAAATATTACAGTGATTGTACTGCAGTTCCATGATGTGGTAAATGTCTCTTCTTTATTTTGCGATTGCTAGCTTTCAACTCAAGCGTAGTCCATACACACCACTATTAGTAGCACTGGACTGGATTCTATCTATGGTTTTTTTTTTTTTTTTGCATATCCTTTACAGGACATCGCTGTCAACACCAGCATCTTTCAGCTGTATGTTGATTTCTTGGCAAGATCACGCTCATTAGTTTGCCATTGCTTTCTGAGCGACCGATGCGATTCGAACCACTGCTGATTCTCACCGTCGTCACATTACCTACGAGAGTATACGAGATTACGGAGAAAAGTCATAACCTCTAAGCCACGAAGCAGGCTGTCTATGGTTAGCTTTCTTTATTACTTGTGTCCCTTCAAGCGAAACCACTCCGACGTCAGAGATACTTATAATTTACGTCCTTAAGTCAAGGGCGAGTCGCCAATATTTGTGTTCAATTGACAAGCGTTATTATCCATTCGGCCATTCTGACCTCATAAAATGTGATACCACACCATTACACACACAGTACGAGCATACTAATGCTATGGATGTTATATCTTTTTACTGCTTTTAATTCAAGCTTAGTAGGGTAGAATTAAAACCAATGATAAGACATGTCAATTTGTTGAGTCGAAATCTCTCAGCAAGCTATTGTAGTAGACTAAAGGGGTTATACAATGTACACAAGAAATTGTATTTATGAATACATAAATTATACTAACGTCTCGTGGGTTAGGCTCTCGCTCTTCGCGCGATGACTCTTACGTTTATCTCTTTACACTGTATTGCTTCTCTCTCTCTCTCTCTCTCTCTCTCTCTCTCTCTCTCGCTCGTTCGCTCTCTCTCGCTCGCTCTCTCTCTCCTTCTCTCTCCTTCTCTTTTATTCTCTCTCTTCTCTTTTCTTTTCCTCTTCCTCTCTATCTCTCTCTCTCTCTGTTAAAGGTTTGGAAAAATTAGTTTAAAGAACGTTTTCCCTTCATTTCCCTTGGGCCAAAGATGTCGTCTTTCTTCTCTTTTCTCTCTCCCCTTCTCTCTCTCTCTCTCTCTCTCTTCTCTCTCTCTCTCTCTCTCTCCTCCTCTCTCTCTCTATCTCTCTCTCCTTCTCTCTTTTTAAAGGATTGGCTCAAGATATTTCTTAAAAAAAGGGGCCTTTACCCCCACTTCCTTCGGCAAGATGTCGTAATTTCATCAAGGCAGTCCCGGGACGGGGGTGGCTTTCATGACTATCCAAGATTCTGTCTTTGATTTCTGGATCAATTTTTTTTCCGGGGTTTTCCTCCTTCCAAACCCGTCGCAATAAAACCCAAGCCCCATTTCTCGTGGTTTTCCCTCTCCCTCTCTTCCCGGGACTTTCTAGTTGCACGATGTTCTCCAGCGCCTCTCTTCCTCATAAACAGGGGACCAAAAAAAAAGCTTTTTGTCTCTTTTTTTTTTTGCATTTTTTTAATTTTTAAAGTTTGGGCCAAGCCTTTTTAAAGGGCTTTCGTCGTTAGTTTTTTTGGGAAAGCCCAAAGGGAATTTCGCAACATTCTTTAAAAGGGAATAACATCTCGGTTTCTTCCAATTTTCCTTTTTGGGCCCCTTTATATTCCCAAGTTTCAGAGCCATACAGCAAAACAGAATATTCCGAGAAAACACTTCATCTTCTGAAACCCTGCTGAGCTTAGGCTTTTTTTGAAATTTAAAAAAGGGTTTTCCCTTTGTGTTTTAAATTTTAAATAACAAAGGGACCAAACAAAGTTTGCACGATTTTTGCCTGGCATATTCGCGCTTTTCGTCAGGACATACTGCAGAAATACAAAACGTAAAGTGAATTAACTAGAAAAAACCTTCAAACTTAAAAAACCCACATTTTTTCGCACATTAATGTCGTTTTTCTACCAGGGTAATTTAAACTAAACTAACAGCCTTTTCTGTTTGGGAAAAAGGGAAGGTTTAAACGAAGGTTGTTTAATTTATAGTTTGGGAAAATTTTAAAACAATCGATTTAATTTGGGTTTTTAAAAGAACCCCACGGAAGGCCTTTCTTTAAACCACGTGACCGCTCTCGGGGACTTCTCACGACCGATGAAGCAGGACTGTTCCGGTGTTGTCGAAAACATAATATCTTTTAATTTAAACATTTTTTTTAGGTTAGTTTTTCAAGATGATCCCGGCGTTGTTTATGGTTTTAAACCTCTACAAAATTAACACACTACCCACTAAAAATTTTATTTCTTTATTTTAATTCCCCTTAAAAATTATTCTTACCCCTTATAAAAGGGACAGAGGCTCAAAAAAATAATTTTTCGATGTCCTCAAAAAAACTTTGCCCCAATTTTCTTTGGGTTGGGGTTAAAATTTTCATTTTTCCCATAAAAATTTACAGGACGTAGCAGTCATCTCCAGCATTTTTGGCTATTTCTGATTTCTGTGCAAGTTCAGTAGTTCATCATTGCTTTCTGAACGGGCCCGGAAAAAGCATACCATTTTATGGAAACCCAAAAGAAGGGGGGATCTGCTTCAAAATCGAAAAATTGTGTTCGAAGTGCTTTGGAGGGGGTTTCGAATTTCTTTTGTTAAAAACCCTTTGCCTTTATTTGAAAGAGATATGATAAAATACACCATGCAGGAGATCATCAGATGAATTTAAAAAAGAGTGTCATTCCGAAATCTGTTATCATTTTTATGCCTAGTTCGCTTTAAGTTCTTAGACACTGACCTTACCAGACCCCAAAAAATTTTCCGTTTATTAGGTTTTCACAGCCCTCTTCCCAATTTTTGCTTTTAGATTGGGTTCTTTACATTTACGAAATTTTTTCATTCTGATCTTTCCTTATCACTTTTATAATTATACATTTTCTCCCTTTTTTTCCCGGGCACATTGTTTCCCTATTAATCTGTTATCTTCTTTTGTTTTAAACAACCCAATTTTCCCAATTTTTTTCCCCTAAAAAGTCAAAATAATTCATAATCTGGGGGTTTCATATATTTTATACGATCTAGGATTCAAAAGTCCGCCCACTTTTTATTTAGGGATACCTTTTTTTTTCCGCCTTAAAATGGCCTTAAATGTATCCGAAAATATTCCCAAACCATTGTATTTACTTTTTGGATGTTTATTAGTTGGGAGAATTTTGTTCATCCATTTCTTCTTAACAATTTCGTTTTATTTGGTTGGGTGGTGACCCTCAAGCATCGACCCTTTCCGGGTTAAAAGCCCTCTCTCAGGGAGTTTTTTTGCTTACCGCCCCTTTCCAGCAAACATTTTTAAAAAAAATGTTGAGTCCTTTAAGGGTCTTTTCGATCAAAAAGCCATGTTTATTTTTAAAAACCCAATTTTTTTAAATTTTAGAAGTTCCCCCTTGGGTTTCTGAACAAGGCCCTCAATGTTAAAGTCTAAAGGCCCCGGGGGTTGAGAAAAACCCCCTACGCCACAAGTTTTCTACCCCTTTTTTAAGCATTTAAAAACGACCACGGATATATAGACACTATACAATGAAAAGCATCGTTGTACCCACATGCGCTGATATTCTTGTATCGTTTTTGTTCTGATTCTCTGGTCTTTGGGGCCCCTGTCGTAGTCGCACCTGCTGTTCGCTGGAATACGCTTGAGAGATGAAAATTATAAGAAATTTTAAAAAACAATTTTCCCGTCTTCAAGTCTTTGACGTAGTTACATTTAGACAACACAAAACGGGATTAACAATTTGATCAACATACTCAAACTCTTATCATTCTCCTCTTTATCATTGACATATCATGAGTCGTAAATGAGCTGCATAGATGTCATGTTCCTCCACATAGAGCTGTCCTCTGAAAACTTGAAATTTGTAACACGGATTGTCTTTAATGCCCCTCTGTTAAACCAATAAGGCATTTGACCCTTTTATGTTGACCTCTGTATATATCATTAAATTTTCCTGGGAAAATTTCTTTGACGTTCGTGCATCTCCAAAGCTCTTTGTCCTGGCGTTATTAATCCATTTATTGATGACATACCTCCATGCTAAAGTCTCAGTGCTATAGTATCATTTCTCTGGTTTGCCCCGCCATTTCCAGTCATCACGATGTTTCCCGTCGTCATTTTCATTATTTGACAAAGATATAGCTTTCGAATAGAAGTATAATAATTTTTACTACCGTTGCTAATTCTTTCAGGCAATCGTTGTTAGTTACTCAGTCAAAAGGTATTTGACACATTTCATCTCAGGGTCATATCAATGGTGTATAAAAGCTCTTTGATTGGGTTTTTTCACGATCCATGATTCACTGTCGCAAAAGCAAAAACAGATTGTTTCACACACACACCCCACAAACCCCACACACACACAAACACACACACACCACACACAAAACTTTCATATATGTATCCAGCATATATATATATATATATATATATAATATATATATATATTATATATATATATATATATCCATCGTTGTGTCAGGTCTTAGATATGACTGAGCTACCGTATAACAGTAGACGGTACTACCTGCTTTCTGTTAGCGCCGAACGTTGGCGGCGCTTACCAAACCCGACACCCCACATTGTGCCAACGGCTTCGGGCGGAAGAGCGCAATTGGGAGGGTACAAGCCTTACCCTGGTGCGAGGAAATGCAACCTAAAGACAAAGTGTCATGGCAGGGCAGACCAGGCCCTAAGCCTGGTTGGCGGCTGGTCTAGGATCGAAGCTCCGACAGGCGGACAATTATAGTATTGCTTTGCTGATCCGGCAGCTTCTGCAGCTTGTCTCGTTCCAGATGTAGAGGTGTTACCTTTCCTCGGTAGTGAACTAGGCAGGCCTGAGAGAGGGATCATGCTGCATGGGCAACACATGATCTCTATATTTTAGCCCAGGCTATGTTGCTAGGGAGAGGCAATAACTCCATCCCTTACAGACTATCGTCTGTCAAGACGGCAAGGTGCCAATGAAATAATTACCATCGGGTGCCATGCAGTAAGCGTGGGCGGTCATGTTTTGCCATCTCACTCGATCCCCCAAGAGTCGTGTATCAGTTGTATTCTGTCTCGACCAGGCCATGTGGCCAATCATCCAGGTATGTACTTCTCGGTTTCCCTTGGTCTCTTCCCTTGACCTTGCCAGTTGTCACCAAGTTCTCCAAGTCACTTCTTACCTAACATGCCCCAAAAAAAATTTACTGTCTACGTCTAATGACTCTAATTTGTTTACGATCTTCATTGTCTCTTGAAGGATTTGCTCTTTGGTTTTTTTGTCCGTCCTGGTTTTTTGCATTTTCCTCCAAAAACCCAAAAATTTTCCCCAGCCATCAGCTGTTTTTCAGCTAGACTGCTTATTGTCGCGCTTCACATCCATACAAAAGCACAGGTTTATGTAGCACCTCAACCCTCTTTTTTCGTTTCAATTGCTATCTTTTTATGGTTTGATGTTTTTCATCTTGCAAAAGGCTACCTTCGCACGGCAATTCTTGTTTAATTTTTCAAGGCATCTCCCATCAGTTATGACTGTGCCGAGAAAAAGAATCGATTCACTTGTTTAGGAATATGCCATCTACTCGTATATCACATTGTGGTATTTTTCTTCCCAAAGTCGACCATAATCTGTGTCTTCTTAATATTCAGTTCAAACCCAGTTGTTCACTGTGTGCAACAACCGCATCTACTAAATTTTGCAGGTCCTGTTCATTGTCTACAATCAGGACTCATCATTATCATATCATAATGTTATTGATGTATCTTCCCCCAATGTTGATTCCTTCCATATTTACTATATTTCTTAATATATGTTCACTGTACGGGAAAAAAAGGGTTTCGGACCATTTCACATCCCTGTGTCACACCTCTTTTAATGGCTGATATGACCTACACGTAAATTTTTGATGGCAGTTTTTTCCAATATATGTTTTTTTTTACAAGTCTAATATATATATATATATATTCAGTCAAACCTAAAAAGCGTGATGACCCTTTGACATCACAACCCATGACAAAAAAATTTATTCTGGACAAATATTTTCTATCAAAAGTGAAGGCTTAAGATTCACACCACAAACGTCGTATCTGGTGTGATGCCTTGCGATTACCTTTACCTGTTTGATGTATGTAAATACAATACATCACTACAGCTGAATAGAGGAGCGGCTGGCCGAGTGGCTAGACTCTCATTCGGGACACCCGGGTTCGAATCCTCGGTAAGGTGTGGGATTTTGTTATGTCGGGGGCAAAAAGAAAATCCTAACCTGCACAGTTCGCGGCGACTGCACAAGCCAGGCGGCCTTAATTCCTCAGGCTCAAAGACCCCTCTGCCATACACCGCAAGGTACTATACTGGCAGTAAATGACAGTTTTGACAGGTGAATCTGATATGTAACTATTTGACAGTATACATATTGCTGAATGTAATTTTAATCCGCGGAAAAGTGGCGCTCACGGTAATAGAACTAATTAATCAGCAAAAGTAACAGTGGGAAAACATCAATTATAGAACGAAGTAAATTCACAGCACCCAGCCAACAAAAAGATAAAGCATTTTATCAACGCCATAGAAAAGAAAAAGACACAATCATCAGACTACCCACGAAACATAACAGGCTGAAAAAAGCATGTAAAACACAATAACAAAAAGATAGGAGTTACACATGAATGTAAGTAAACTAAACATGTGTTGCAAGAGTGCCTCCCAAGTGTTGTGATGAATTCCCAAAAGCTTTTAGTGAGTTCTTCAGAGTGTCTTTAAAGCATTCTCTGAATGCATTGGAAGCTGTAAAAACAACGCTGCTCGCTGTAATAAAATTCGTTTAGAGAGCTGTGATTGGTGCGAGACAAGGACAACCCTATCTAGCTATAGTGAACAAAGAAAAACTGTTTTTATACACCTGTAAAGAGGAAAAAAAACTCTATAGGAATACCAAGAAGCTTAAGTTCATTGCCGCATTCTTTGCATTATGAATGTTTACGTCTCAAGAGGAACAAAGAGAAGAATCTGTTATTGGACTATCTGACAACTACATTTGATAATACGTTTTGATAGGAGGTAAAGTGGCGTTCAATCTCCCTTATTGTGTGTGGGGAAGATCTTCGTGGGGAAATAAAAATAAAAAAATTGGATATTTAGGTTCAAAGAACTGCTAACATAACATCAATAATCGCTGGAAAATAAAAACTACTAGGGATGACTCGTCTGATTAACAGTTAAATACACGTTACAGGAGCCTTGTTTAAACGGTGTCTCTACTACACATCAGCTATTTGACAAGAAAAAGTTCTGCTGCATACTAGTGCATACACGTGCTTTACGATAACTGTAATTGAATGAATACGAGAAATATAGAACAGATGGTCGATAACGTATTGTTGTTTGTTGTATGGCTGGTTGTGTGGTTGGTTGTGTAATTAGTTGTGTGGTTGGTCGTGTAATTAGTTGTATGGTTGGTTGTGTGGTTCGTTGTGTGGTTTGTTGTGTGATTAGCTGTGTGATTAGTTGTGTGGTTGGTTGTGTGGGTGGATGTGTGATTAGTTGTGTGATTAGTTGTGTGGTTGGTTGTATGATTGGTTGTGTGATTAGTGCATTGGGGGCTGTGTGGTAGTTTGTGTGGTTGGTTGTGTGATTAGTTGCGAGGTTGGCTGGGGGGTTTGGGTTTTTTGGGTTAGAGGGGTTTTTGGGTTGTGTGATTGGCTTTGTGAGTTGGTAGCGTAGTTGTTTGTGTGATTCGTTGAGTCCGTGCTTGTGGGTCAGTTATGTGTGGTTGTGTGGAGGGCTGTGGGCTTTTTAAAGGGGTTTTTTATGAGTGGTTGTTGTGCATTGTTGTGTGTTTCGTTGTGTCAGGGTTGTGTGATTAGTTGTGTGGTTGTTTGTGTGGAGGGTTGTGTGATTATGTGTGTGGTTGGCTGTGTGGAGGTGTTGGTCGGTTGTGTTTTTGGGTTCGTGGGTGGCTGGTGGCTCGTTGAGAGATTGTTGGGTGTTTGGGTTGTGTAGTTGGTGTGTTGTTAGCTGGTGATCCTCATGAAGATTGCCCTGAAAAGGGGACAGTGGCGTAGAGATACGTTTCGTCTCGCTGGACCAAAGTGCCGTCTTCACGAGAACAAATTGTAGTGCTCTAATTACCATTTCCACGCTCATAAATCAGCGGGGGTTTTTAAGAAGGATGCTGAAGCTCACGTCTGAGGAGAGACATGTTGTAATGGTATGATTAAGTACAACACCAACGGACTGTTTGGATTAAGCTAATGTGGCAATTTTCCTCATGAGTTTAAGTATTGTATTGTAACAAACTTCAACAAAGTTCAGAAGGAAACCAAAGTGTGAAAGGCTTTCGTTAAACTGCTCCTCATAGAACTCCTTTCTGTGTGCGGCCAAAAACCTATGTAGGTCATCACACTTAATAACTGTCTCACTGCGACTTGCATGATGATAGTAGTAGTAATCACTGCCATCGTTTACTCGTGTTCTTGTTAACTGGCTGCTGGCTGGCTTTTCATTACTAAAGGGGGGGGGGGGGGGGGGGAAGAGAATGAAGAAAACAAGTACTTTACATATGCACATTCTAAAAAGCCAAATAAAATTTCTTTCGGGTGTATGTATGTGGTTTTGCCCGCACTTGCTCATGTGTACATGCGTGTGGGACGTGTGCATGTGTCCTTGAGCGATATCTCTCTCTCTCTCTCTCTCTCTCTCTCTCCTCTCTCTCCTCTCTCTCTCTCTCTCTCTCTCTCCCCCTGTTATACACATGTGTGTTTTTTTTGTGCGAGCGTCGCCTTGCGTGTCTAAGTTAATGGAATAGAGAAAAAGGAAACGAAAAAAAGAGTACTAGATAGGGATCATTTATTGTCCAGGAGGAAAAAATCAGAAAGAAAAGGGCTAATAACGTAGAGAAAAGCGAAAAAGGGAGAGAGAGAGAGAGAGAGAGAGAAGAGAGGGGGGAGAGGGGGGGAGAGAAGAGAAGAGAGGAGAGAGAGAGAGAAAAGGAAAGAGAAGAATGAGATGGTAGTAATTGAATAGAGATGAGAGAGAGGGGGCAAATTTACGGGAGGGGGGGAAAAAAGGGGGAACAAGAGAGAGATACACGAGATACAACATGGACATGAGGACTAGAGAAGAGAGACTGCAGTAACAAGACTGAGACGACATTTGACAAGATGTCTGTGATGGGTCAGTCATGTGATCGGGCTATCACATTTTGAAGGCCTTTTATAAAAGAAGAATAGGTCGCCAATAGTTTCCTCACTTTAGAAATCAACGAGCCCAGGCAACAAACCGCGTCCGACATGCTCATTAATTATCAGCGCAGTTTCCTATCAACTTTGCTAACGCCCCCCCCCAATGCAGAATAAACATTAGTGGAAATAAACATAACTATAAACGGTATTTAGGATATCGTGTTATTTTGCATACTTTATTTTACCGACCTGGAGGCTTTGCTTTTCCAGTAGCAACGTTGTTTGTCTTGGTTGCCACGGCTTGCGATTCCACAGTTCGTACACGGTTAAGTTCATCATAATTCTGGAGTCTGTGTAGATTTGTTTGCTCAGGACACTCTTTTTTATGTGTTACGTCTCCTATACATTAAACATAACAATTAGTTATATTATATGGTGTGAAACATAATGAGCGAACGAACGAACGAACTTTATTTTAAAAGGGTAACAAATTGGGCACGCAGGCCCGTCTTACATTTGGCCCTTTCGATCACTCATCTTTCATTCATCAAATGTGCATGTTACATTTACATAGGTAAAAAAAAAAAAATTGTCAAATTGATTTTGTAAGCATAAACAATGCATATTACGCATGGTACATTCACATGGAAAAAAAAACATCGTCAAATGAAAGTTGTAAACATAAACAGTGCATATTGCAATGTTGTCAGACACATCCCCCAACCACCCTTACACCCCGCAGCCACCCACACATCTCTCAGCCACCCACACATCCCCCACCCACCACATCCACACCCACGCACACATACCTCCACGCACTCACACAGACTCATGCAAACATACATAACGCCACCCACCCAACGATCCCCCACCCAAACACATTTCCCCACCCACACATACATCCCCCACCCATCCCATAACCGACACGCACACACCCAGCCACATATTCTCCACGATCCACCCACACACCCGCAACAACCCAGCAAAACACACATCACAAAACCACACACGCATACCCCCGTCAACCCACACATTCCGCAACCTATCCATACATACATCCTGCACCCTCACAATTTTCCCCACCCCACACACACACACATCAGCCAACCTACACCCACTCACCCACCCAATATCCGCCACCTCTGAACTACACATCCCCCACCTATACACACATCCCCACCCACAAACACATCTCCCCAACTTCCCAAACATATCCCCCACCCATAAACACCAAAAAAACAACACACCTCCCACCCACACACACCCCACCACCCACATATACCCCACCCACACGCATCCGCCGCTCACACACATCGTCCCACAAACACACGCATCCCCAAACCATACACTCATCTCTCACACACATCCACCCACTCACGTACTCATCCATCAACAACTCACACCCACACATCACCAACCCGCCCATCAAAACATGCATCTCTCATATACCCTCCCACCCACACACACCCAACCACCCAGCCAAACACATATCAATCATCCTCACATACATTCGTCATTCACCTGCACATCCCACAACCTCCCCCACCTCTCACACATCTCTCCTCCCACACACAACTCCACCCATAAACACATTCCCCCCACACACACACATCCCCCACATGCATTCCTCATACAGATCCCCGCCCACACATCTCTCACCAACACACACATCTCCCCACCCACCCACACATTCCCCACCTACAAACATCCTCACCACCCACACATACATCCTCCACCCACTTACATTTACCCCATCCACACTCACACACCCCCACCCACACAGACATATCCCATTTACAGACACCTCCCACACTTATCCCCCACTCCCATTTCACACCCATTCACAAACCCACACAATCTCCTACACACCCATTCACCCACCCAAATACACATTCCCTACCCACACCACCCCCCCCCCCCCTCAAACCCACCAACACCCACATACTTCCAATAACACTCCCAACTATTTTCTTCACCCCACACACACACATTCCTCACACACACATACATTCCCCACCGACTACACATCCCTTCACCCATCCACACATCACCCATCAACCCATACACATCTCCCACACACAACCCTTCTACACATACATTCCCCCACACCTCCCACACACATCCCTCACATACACACCCACACAAACATCCTCACACCAACACACATACATGATCACTGAAACTAATAAGAACACACTCTCACACTTTACACACAGTTGAAACACTGATGATTGTCGTGAGTATTCTCGCAAAAATTGTAAGAAGTGAGAAAAAATTGTACATATACATTGTGTAGCGTTAAAAATTAGTGATGCAATTCAACTCTCTCTCTTTTCTCTCTCTCTTCTCTCTCTCTCTCTCTCTCTCTCTCTCTTCTCTCTCTCTCTCTCTCTCTCTCTCTCTCTCTCTCTTCACTAACTCTCTCATCACATCACAGTAATGTTACATTATACATGATAACATCAAGTGGCATACAAAATGATAATATGAAAGATGAGAATACACCAAAAAAATATGGAATGGCATGTTGCATGACAATCAAGTGGCATACACAATGATACCTCGTAATATGAAAGATGAGAATGCATAAAAACTATGGAATAGCATGTTACATGACATGCGTGCGCTCAACTCTCTCTCTCTCTCTCTCTCTTTACATACACACACTCTCACACTCATTCTCTCTCTCTCTCTCTCTCTCTCTCTCTCTCTCTCTCTCTCTCTCTCTCTCTCTCTCTCTCTCACACACACTCACTAACTATCCCACTCACTCTACAGTAATTTACATGTGTTAATTTTATGCATGTTAAAATCAAGTGGCATTCAAAGTGATAATATGAAAATGAGAATATACAAAATATATCTCTCTCTTTACATACACACACTCTCACACTCATTCTCTCTCTCTCTCTCTCTCTCTCTCTCTCTCTCTCTCTCTCTCTCTCTCTCTCTCTTCCACTCACTCACACTCACTACTATCCCACTCACTCTATAGTAATTTACATGTGTTAATTTTATGCATGTTAAAATCAAGTGGCATTCAAAGTGATAATATGAAAATGAGAATATACAAAATATCTCTCTCTCTTTACATACACGCACTCTCACACTCATTCACTCTCTCTCTCTCTCTCTCTCTCTCTCTCTCTCTCTCTCTCTCTCTCTCTCTCTTTCTCTCACTCACACTCACTAACTATCCCACTCACTCTACAGTAATTTACATGTGTTAATTTTATGCATGTTAAAATCAAGTGGCATTCAAAGTGATAATATGAAAATGAGAATATACAAAAAATATGGAACAGCATGTTAGATGAATGCGTGCGCTCAACTCTCTCTCTCTCTCTCTCTCTCTCTCCTCTCTCTCTCTCTCTCTCACTCTCTCTCTCTTACTCTCTCAAAACACGCCCACACACAACATACACACGCAAATACACACATATACCCACGTATATAAACACACCTACACACATCCACATACTTACGCACACGTACTCACATAAAACACAAATACACACTCCCTCGCATACACTGCATGCATGCACACTTACACACACAAACATATACACATACATATACGATCACACACACATACATACACACATACATACACACATATACACACGCACATACATATAAACACATATAAAAACACATGAACGCATACCTTAAAAACGTACAGACATACACACACAGAGGCCCACACAGATACACACATGCACACACACATATACACCCATACACACATACATAGATGCACACACACATACATCCACACATATAAACACACACACACATGGACACACGTAGACACACCCATCCATCCACACACATATATGCTGCCTCACATAATCCATCCATCCATCATGTGCCATGCATGTAAGCGTGGGCGGTCATGTTTTGCCATCAGAGACGTAGATCAACTCCGTGTTTCTGTCTGGACTATGCCATGTGGCCACGCCATCCAGGTATTTGCCTCTAGTACTTCCTCTTGGTCTGTTCCCTTCGATCTTACCAGTTGTCACCAAGTTCTCCAATCCATTTCTTCTCATAACATGCCCAAAAATTTTGACTGTCTGCGTCTAATGTCTCTAATCAGTTTACGATCTTCGTTTGTTTCTTGAAGGACCTGTTCATTGGTCTTTCTGGCTGTCCATGGTATTCTTTGCATTTTCCTCAGAAACCACATTTCTACAGCCATCAGATGTTTTTCAGCTTGACTGCTCATTGTCCAAGCTTCACATCCATTAAAAGTACAGGTTCTATGTAGCACCTCAGCACTCTTTTTCTCGTTTCAATTGACATCTTTTTATTGGTCAGTATGTTTTTCATCTTACTAAAGGCTACCTTAGACATGGCGATTCTTGTTCTAATCTCTTCAAGGCATCTCCCATCAGATGTTATTACTGTTCCGAGATAATTCTACCGATTCACTTGTTGAAGAATAATCCCATTTACTTGTATATTACATTGTGGTGCTTCGTTCTTCCTAGTGGCGACCATAACCTGTGACTTCTTACAATTTAATTCCAACCCCAGCTGCTCACTGTGTACAACAACCGCTTCTACTAATTGTTGCAGATCCTGTGCATTGTCTGAAATCAATACTGTATCATCTGCATATCTAATGTTATTGACGTTTAAATCTCCAGTGCTGATTCCATTTATATCTTCTACATTTCTGAAAATATTTTCACTGTATAGGGAAAACGATATGGAGACATTACACAACCCTACCTAACACCTCTCTTAATAGGCTTATATTGTCCCACCTCATTATCAATCCTTATGGCAGCTTGTTGTTTCCAATATTTGTTTTTTATATATTAACTGACAGCCTTAAATTGATGTTAACCGAAATCTGACAGATGCATTTCTGATGAGGAATATGTTAAACTGATAGATACGAAGGCTTAATTTTGCAAAATGTCTAGAATTTAATTTATGTTTTTTTTTTCAAATAAGAAGGCTAGTTGAATATGCTTTACAGTATGTCACAGTCAACCCCAACATAATTTGGCTATGTGTGATGTCGATGAAAGGATTTTGGACTTTATCGGACAGAGTGTTACTGGTGACGTTGAGTGGAAGACCTTGTGATGTCAACGCAGTACACGTTTATGCACCAACAGCAGACAGCAATGATGACATCATCGATGAATTGTAGACGATTTTGAAAATGCTTTCAAGAAATGCAAGAATTCAAAATTAAATACAATAATAGGTATTTTGAATGCTTAAGTTGGAAATCAACAGGACGGAAGCATAGTAGGCATGTATGGACTAGAGGAACAATATGAAATATGTTGCAGAATTTTGCAATGGACAAAAGAGCTTAATATTATTATTGGAAGCACCTGGTATAAACGTCACCCAAGGAGATTATGGACATGGGGGAGTCCTGACCTTAAGATCAGAAATCAGATTTACTACATTCTCATAAACAGAAGATTTCGAAATGCTGTAACACCAAACTATACAAAGCGCAGACTGCTGCAGCGACCATAGGTTAATTATAAGCAATATACATATACAATTAAAGAAAGTCAAATATACACCAAGAAACAGAAACTTTGATCTACGGGTACACAAAATGAGGAGATAAACGATAAATTCAACGAGAGGTAAAGAACACATGTGATGCGTTGTCCGATATGGAAATATGATTTCAAGATGTCAGCGACCAATGGGAAATATTAAAGAAGTCAGTCAGCCAAGCTGCAGTAAACACAATCCTAAAAATAAGGATGAAGGGACGTAAGAAATGGATGACGGAAGAGATCTTAAGACGTATAGAAATAAGAAGAAATAACAAAGATAACCTTGACAATTATTAAGAGATTCACATTAAAAATTTGGAAGCTATGCAAAGAGGCAAAAGAAGCATGGTGTTAGGGGAAATTGCAGGGAAATTGAAAACGAACACAACACCCGGGAAAAACTAAAATAATGCACAAAATATTTAAGGACATCACTAACAAAAAAACAAAATCAACGGGGGTCTAAAAAAAAAAGCGATGGCAAAATTATAATATAAATGTTTTAGATTTTACATGCGTGGTCAGATTTTGTGAAAGAACTTTATTTATGATACAAGAGAAGAACAGTATGATATTCGGCATAATAAGGACCATCAATTTTGAAGATGGAAGTTCAGAATGCTCTTAACCATATGGAATCTGGCAAGACTTCGGGTCCAGATAACATCACAATATAAATTATCAGTGCCTTTGAAGAATATGGAATAGACCAGGTCACCAGGCTGTTGAAAGCAATATATGATACTGGAGATATATTCTCTGAATTATGCAATTCTATATTTATTGCAATCCCGAAGAAATCAGGAGTCTTGGAATGCGATCAACATCATATAATGAGTTACATCACGAAGATTCTGCTGAGAATTATCATGCAAAGAGTTAGGAAGAAAATAATACCAGAAATAGGAGAAGAACAATGTGGGTATGTAGAAGTCAGGGGTACAGTAAATGCTGTGTATATGCCGAGGACAATAATTGAACGTTCTATAGAAGCAAACACAAACCTACACATTTGCTTTATCGACACGACACAGGCTTTCGATAAAATAAGACATGTCAACATGATAAAGATGCTTGCAGATCTGCAAATTGACGGAAAAAATATTAGACTTGTGAAAAACATATATTGGAAACAAGTAGCTGCCTAAGGTTGATATTCAAGTAGGTCAATAACAGCCTATTACGAGGGTTATGAGAGAGGGATGTGTAATGTCTCCAGATCTTTTTTCCCTGTACAGTGAACATATATTAGGAATGTAGAAGATATTAAAAGAATCATCGTTGGAGGACAAAACATATGTGGCCAACCGACGCAGATCTGCGAGAAGCTGATGGGACCTGTCCCACAGTGCGTTGCGGAACCTTGGTTAATGACCGTATACCGCCACAGGCGTACTATAATTAGAGGAGCCGGCTAAGATTCCCGACTCTCTCAGATCGGTACAACTAAAGTCGGGGGGGGGGGGGGGTGTTCGAACCCAGAGTCAGCTAAGAGAGGTCTAGAACCGGTCCTTCTCAACCACATCCATCGGCTGATGGGCAAAAATGCCCCAAGGGTGTGGCCAAGATATGCCCTTGTTTTCCTTGATTTTAAACAGAGGTGTTCAAGCCTACATGGATGAGTCGGACAGACTGACAGAAGATTGCTGTTTGGAACATTTGATGATGGATATGATGGAATGACCGCCGACCGTGGTTGATGGGGGAATTCCAGGTTCTTGGTTGATTTAATAGTCGAGCTCTCCACATCGTTGTTTATGCCTCTGTTGTTGAGGTTATAATTCCCTTATTGTGATGTGTCCCAATCAAATTCGCTTGTTGTGCTTGGTGCACTTTGTGGCCTTGCCGAATAACAGGAAGCTAGAGGTACATGGAGCCCAATCGAATGTTGATCCCCGCTGTGAGCTGCAGTGGTCCATAGTCATGTACTTTGAGTCGTAATGCAGAATGTCTTGTCTCTGTAAGGCCACTTATATTTAAGTTTGTGTTTGTGTTCCTATTGCAGTTTTTGCTATAGACATGTGTCGTGTCTGGTTCCAGTCTGCTTGTATATGTGGATGTCAAGTGTGGGTATTTTGGATACCCTTTAAGCTCAGCTGAACATGGCTGAGGTGTCGGTGTTAGCTAGAGACCACCCATTGATGTTGATGTTACTGTTGGGGTGCAGTTGTCTGTACTGCTAGATTGTATGTCCCAATGTATATACACATTATCTGTGGCCGATGGGGCTTGACAAAATAAAAGTCTATTCTTATATTTCTGTGTGTGTTATATTTGATCTTTGTTATTTTGTTTATTGTTCATTTTCATCCATTAAATCTGTCACGGCCAGACTCTGCACTCAATTGCCAGGAGTACACAATCATGTATAGCTCCCTGTCAAAGAACCTGAGTTTCTTCTGATCATTACTTCTTTACTTTTTTTGTCAAACGAGGAAATGGGATTCGGTTTTATTTGTCTTCTTTTTACTCTTTCCTTCTTATCAGGCCCACTGGCAGTCAGCGTCACGCTATACTCTACCTCTTATTAGAGTGGCAAGGATATGGAGTTCCTCCATCATTTCCTTTATCTCCACATTAGATTTGCGGATGGTACAGTTTTGATTGCAGACAATGAGCGGCTACACATCAATAACATTAGCTTTGCGGATGATACAGTATTGATTGCAATCAATGAGTGGGATCTGCAACATTTAGTAGATGCTGTTGTTGCACACAGTGAAGAACTAGATTTAAATTAAATTGTAGGAAGACACTGATTATGGTTGTGACTAAGAAGAAGGAAATACTACAATGTAATAAATGTATGTATATAATATATATATATATATATATATATATATATATATATATATATATATATATATATATCTATATATATATATATATATATATATATTGAGCAAACAGGCTGAAAAAACATCTGATAGCTGTGGAGATGTGTTTCTGAGGAAAATGCAAAGAATACCATGGACAGGCAGAAATACCAATTACCAAGTCGTACAAGAAACAAGTGAAAATTGTAAACTGATTAGAGAAATTAGACGCAGACAGTTACAATTGTTTGACACTTTATGAGATGAAATAAATTTGAGAACTTTGTGAACAATGGCAAGATCGAGGGGAAGAAAACAAGGGGAAGGCAGAGAAGTAAATACCTGGATGGCTTGGCCAAGTGGCATGATCGAGAAAAGAACACTAAGCTGATCCACGACTCTGGTGATCAGGTGGGATTTCGAAACGTGACTGCCCACGCTTTTCGGTATGGCATATGATGATGATGATGATTTTTGCCAAGTTTAAGTTCAGCAGTTTACCTTTGCCGGTCTTGCTGGTCTAGTGATTACACGACTTTCTGCGTAATCCCGTATACTCTCGTGATTAACGTGGCGTGCGCTAGAATCGGTAGCAGTTATCTCCGCGTCGGTAACTTACGGGGTATGTGAGCCGGTCGCTCAGAAAGCAATGGCAAACTATTGAGCCGAATCTTGCCAAGAAATCAACAATTAACTGAATTATGGTGATGTTGACAGCGATGTATTGTAAAAGATATGCAAAAAAAAAAAAACAATTACCATTACTGTACGCACGACCGTCTGCTTCAATATCCCACGCACCTGTGATTCGAACACGGGATGCGGAATCCCTTACGGGACTTTGAAATCAACACCAGCATTTTCAGCTGTTGTTGATGCACTAGGCAAGTGTTACGTTCAGTAGTTTGCCTTTGATTTCTGAACGACCGGCTCCTATACCTTTTTCGAATAAACCAGCACCGCTGTGTTTCGAACCCGGGTATACGGGCTCACAAACCGCGTTCACAATCCCTTAGCCACAGAGACCGAGCCGTGTCAATTATTAAAATCTACCTGTGTGCAAAGTCATGACCTCCGGGACGGCAGGCAAGGGCCTAGCCACTACGCTGTCAGGACTCCCTGGCTATATGGGTCTGGCAGACCCATCTCCTGGAAACAGGTGAATAGCTGTATACAACGACACATCATGTTGTCATCAGCAGCAACTGCTGTCCCTGAAGGCATAGACCATCATTCTCACAATGATATGTCTTCTGTTAATACATAGCAGTATGCGACATTGTTATTATTTTACCCATGGACCATCTGTAACTCAAATACACAAATGCGTGATTTTACGAAGCGCTGGAAGCATCAACATGTAGTATAGTATGGGACTGTATCGATATTTCTTGTTAGAGTCCCGAAGCATATTCCTGTATGTGTCTGTCGTGTGCTACGACCATCACATTGTTTGGGTCTGAATACAGAAAGGAATAAGTGATAAGTCTTTCCGTCTCTTGCTGAATTACGAGCTGGGGGATCAAACCCTTGTATGGCCGCGCTGATGCCATTGTCAGGGCAACTACATAGCCGTTACACCAACGTGCCTACTATATAAACTATGGCATATTGGCAATGGTAATGTAATATGAAAAATATACAAATGAGATCTTTGTCAGGGCAACTTCATAGCCGTTACACCAACGTGACCACTATATAAACTATTGCATATGGGCAATGGTAATGTAATATGAAAAATATACAAATAAGATCTTTGGATAATGGCATTTCATGTTTTCTTGACATGTGTTATAACAGTGGCTTCTGTCATTAGAAAACTGTCTTTTAGCTTAATGCGCTTTGATTGTGTTTGAATGTGTTAGTTTCTTTCGTATGCTTCAGTACATCTCAATGTCTTAAAGTCATGGGCAATGGCATTTCCAGTCTGGATACTTAGAACCTGTTATGTAGATTGAGTAGATTGTGTGTAGATTGAGTCAGTCATTACCTCCAGATAAGTATACCGAGGACAATCAGTATAACCAGTACAACAAGGCGACCGCTGGTCCTACTATCACAGCTATAGGGGGAGATTCGTCTGTTCCTGGTTCTGGCCCTTGGACTGGCAGAGCTGGCGGGAAACAGAAGACTTTAGAATAGTGGGTACAATCATTGCTGTTTGGCATAATATGGCATGTCTATATACTGTATCGTCTAACATCTGCCAGATCACTACACATCTATTAGATTCACAGCCCATCTCAACCAAGGTCTTCTCCCTGAGAGTCAATGTTGCTTCAGAAAAGAACTATGAACTGTTGACATGATTTTCGCTGTAAGGCAGCTGCAAGAGAGATGTCAAGAACAGACCTCCAAAATGTTCTCCACTTTCATTGACCTTACCAAGGCTTTTGATACAGTCAGCAGAGAAGTACTGTGGAAGATTATGGCGAAATATTGCTGTCCACGAAAGGTATGCAGGCTTTCGATAAAATGAGACATGTCGACATGATAAGGATGCTTGAAGATCTTCAAATTGATGGAGAAGACCTTAAAATTATTTTTAAAAAAACATGTATTGGAAACAACAAGCTGCCATCACAATTGATAACGATGCAGGTCAATATCAACCAATTAAAAGAGATGTGTGACAGGGATGTGTAATGTCTCCAGATCTTTTTTAAGTTCGGTGAAAATATTTTTAGAATTATAGAGGATATGGAAGGAATCAACATTGGGGGACGATACATCAATATGGTGAGGGAACCGATGCTGGGGAGATGGGGGTGCGCCCATGAGAGCGAAACAGAAAAATATGGATAGGTAGAACAATGTAGCAGACTCTGTGGCTTGTCATCATAGAATAGCACAAGTGCCGGTTGTTCAGAAAGCATTGAGAAGTGTCTGAACGCAAACTAACCGGGAAGTCACAAAAGGCAAAGATAATGCTGACGTTGACTACACCGTCCTGTGAAGGACATGCAACTGGCTTATTAGTGGACTATACGACTACGGGGATGGGAGGGGCCGGGGGTGTACGGGACTAAAATAAAACTGTGTTGGACATTGAGGCCGTGAGGGGAGAGTGAACCCAACTGGAATATGAGACGGTTTTCCAATGTTTTACGATCGCGTTCGTGAGATATGCACAATTTGATCGCCGTGACCTGTATGTCTGCAACGCCACAGTGGTCAGAACTGTTCAAGTGTAGGGGTATCTGTTTCTCTGGGTTTGAAGGACATGGGGACAGGTCTTAAAACGATATCGAAGACATGGCGCCGTGCCGGGAAAAGACTTGTGGGGTTGGGTTAGGGTGCTATGGACCAGCACATCTCTCAGGTTACGATCCCGCCTATATGCCACCAGTGGGGCCTCTGAAAAGACATCGCGAGTGACCGGGACTTCCTGGAGAATGGATTTATGTCTCATGAGAATGTTCTTGGCGCAATATTATGAGGATGGTAGGTAAGTGAGAGAATAGCTCTATTGTTACGTACTTTCGGCCTCGAGGAGATAGCCTCGGCACGACTAACAGACTGGCAGCGGTGAAGAGCTGTAGACAGAACATTCTCAGGATAGCCTAAATGCGGAAGAAATCCAACATTTCATGGGCCTTTTGACGGAAGTCGTTGTTATCATGACAAAGCCGCCGGAGACGTGACAGTTGTGAGAATGGAATATAATCCTTACAAGAGGGAGGATGGGAGGAGGTATAGAGAAGGAATGAGTGTGATTCAGTTGGTTTATAGTAAACCGTTGTGCATAGACCAGCACAAACGAAGGAAACTGTTATGTCTAAGAAATTAACAGCCGACGAAGAAATAGTGAAGGTGAGTCTGATGCTTGGATGAAAGTCTGAGAAAAAGGCAATGAAGTCCTGGAGATCAGACAATGGCATGTCTGAAACACAAAAACCATCATCGATATACCTCCTGTAGAGCTTCGGGAGCCGGCTCTCTGGCTGAGGGGTTACAACACTTTCTCCGTAATCCCGTTTGTCACGCAGAGTCTCGTAGCGGGAGCGAGCTGGGAGCGGTTCGTCCCCCGCTGGTGACTTGCGGGACACTGAGCTGGCCGCTCAGAAAGCAATGGCAAACTACTGAGCGTAATCTTGCCAAGAAAACCAAATGACAGCTGAAAGATGCTGCTGTTGACAGCGATGTCCTGTAAAAGGATATGCGAAAAAAAAATAGAGCTTCGGGAGCCTACCGGTGTATTGACTCCATACCTGGTGTTCCAGATAGCCCATGAACAGACAAGCATAACTCAGACCCATCTTACACGATGTTAACTGTTCAAGCCCTTGACCTCGAGTGAGTTTCAACTACACTTCCCTCCAGAGTTCAACTTTCAGTCACCTGTCCTTCCTCGTGTGTCAATCCTTGCACGGGTGATCGTGAACTTTGGTAGCCCGTACTCGGTCAACTCAACTAAGGGGGTTAACTTCTTGCTTGATAAACTCTTTCAAACTCCCCCCCCCCCCCCTTATTTCTGCTTTCCTGACCCGATTACTTTTGTATTGTTATTAAGGGATCAATCCACTCTTATGCTCTAAAAATGCGGCTTCTTTCCCTTAGGCCGTTCCCATGGTTCATGCCATCAAGTGTATCATGGCAATTTGTAGTTGTAGCTTATTGTGTTTGTGTGAAGATTAGTTGTCCCTGATGTTGAATAATTTAACTCAGTGGAGATAATACAGCTTGTGTGTTGTTCCAGGTTTGGCAGTTAAGTGTATGTGTGTGAGTGTGTGTGTGTGTGTGTGTGTGTGTGTGTATGCATGCATATACGTATTTTAAAGTGTGTATGTGTCGATTATGTATGGGAAGGAGTGTATCTGTGTCCCTTGCTGTATGCATGCATGAGGATATATGAACGTGAGAGAGAGAGAGAGAGAGAGAGAGAGAGAGAGACAGAGAAAGAGAGAGAGAGAGATAGAGAGAAGGGGTGGAGAAAGAGAGGGATTATGTATAGAGCGAGATTATGTATGTATGTATAAGTAAATGTGTGTTTGTAAGTTTGTGATTGTGAGTGAGTATATGTGTATGAGAGGCCACAACTTTCATTTCACAATGTACTGTTTTCCCCGAAGTGAATGTATCATGCAAAATAGATAATTTACTGACAAAAGAGGAATGATTGTAAAGGCCGAATATAAGACGAGCCAATGTGCCAAAATTGTGACCCTTAAAACATAAAGTTCGTTCGTTCGCTCGATTAGTTTGCATAAGCTTAGTTTGCACATTTGTCATTGCTACCTGTCTAATTTATTGTCTATGTCCTAGATCACTGGACTTTCTTATTGTTATTCACTATTCCTGTTCTTGTTAGTTCGGGGTTTGACGCGAGGCCCCTATCTATTAATCCATTCTCCTAGTTGAATATATATATATATATATATATATATATATATATATATATATATATATATATATATATATATATATATATATATATATATATATATATATATATATATATGGGGTGGTGCTATATTGTTATGACACATACTTTCCCAGACAGTAATTAACGTCCCATCCAAATCTGACACATATTAATTCCAATTAATTAACTCCAAAATTGAATTAGCCTCATACTATTCACACTGGATCATTTGAAGACAATAATTCTTTTGTATGGCAAGATGGCAAAAAATCAAATTCACAAAATTACTCCTTTGTGTTCTGGTTTTCGAATCCAGAAGTCTACTGGTTCACAGCCATACGGTATTATGTGCCTGATATCAGCTATATAATACTTGATCATGAAATTAAATACTACTAAATCCTGTGCGACTACTGGATCACTACACATTTACTAGATTAATATACATCTAAGAGATATCTATGCATCTACGGCCATACAGTGCCACAGGTTCTATATAGCACTTCAGCACTTTATTTCTTACATTAAATTATAGTGACTTGTTCTATTATATCACTAGTAGTTTATGGCGATTAGTTTGTTACCGGCACCCCCACACCCGCGACCCCACACCCGCGCGTTGGGCCAATTCTCACCCCTAAGGGGCACTACTACGGAGCCCTGGTACTGGCTATGAGTAATATGTCCGGTTCAACCCCTTATGGACTATTCTTTGCTCCCCCTATATGGGTCCCGGTAACACACGGGTGGGCTTGTCTGCGACAAGAGTAGAAGGAGAGGGATACCGTAAGGGGTAGACCTACTTGCAAATTCAGTCGGTACACGTACCGGCCGCCGGTTGAACTCCTTAGGGGTGAGAATTGACCCAACGCGCGGGTATGGGAGAAGACCTACATGCAAATTCAGTAGGTACACGTACCGGCCGCGTTTCGACCCCTTTGGGGTGAGAATTAGCCCAACGCGCGGGCATGGGGTCTCGGGTGCGGGGGTGCCGGTATTAAACTAATCGCCATATACTACTTCACTAAAATCTGCTAGCTCATTGTAAATATGTCTTAGTTGACTACACCATGCTTTTTCAACTATTACTTCTCTACACATTTCCTAGAGGAGCGGCTGCATGAGTGGCTAGAATGCCGGATTCTCCTTAGGGAGACCGTTGTTGAATCCTCGGTAAGGTCTGCATGTTTTTTTTTCTTTCTTTTTTTTCTGTCGGATACAAAAATAAAAACCTAACCTGCACAGTTCTCGCACTAGCCAGGCGGTCTTAATTACTCAGACTACCCCAATGACATACAACGCAAGGTTCTATACAGGCACAGGCAGTAAATGACATTTTATTTTTGTTTTTTGATGATGTAACTTAAAGATGTTCATACCCTCATCGCAATAATCACCGATCGAACCGTGTACACAAGATGTGCATTTTCCAGTAACTGCTTCACACTTATGGCTGGAGCAGTTGGTGCTGCACGTTTCTTTGCAATCTTTACCAAACGTTGTGGGGGGGCATGCTGGAAAACAAATGAAGTACTGCTCATCATTCTGATAAACGAAAAATTAGTTTGAACACTTACACTATTTGTAAATAATAACACCTTACACATAACGCGATTATCTGTGAAATTTATATATATATATATATAATATATATATATATAGTATATATATATATATATATATATATATATATATATATGTGTGTGTGTGTGTGTGTGTGTGGTGTGTGTGTGTGCTGTGTGTATGTGAGTGGGTGTGTGTGTGTGTGCGTGCGTGTGTCTTCAAAAGTGTGCTACCGTGTTCTGTGTCCTATTGTCACCTGGGGGGGG
>JACEFZ010006456.1:0-42732 GCA_014155875.1 Cepaea nemoralis | reverse complement strand
TTTGGTAAAAATGAAACCAAAAAAAAGTGGAGCATAACACTTCACAATTGCAACATTATCACACTATATTAATTGTTTCTTTGTTTTTTTTTATATAGCGTTAGTTAGTTAGTCGCGGTTCCAACTTCACGGCAAAGGGTCGGCCCATTATGCTCCGTTCCTTTTCCAGTGAATATCAAACAAACTGCTCATTACTGCTCAATGTGAAAAATGGAACAGACAGGCGTCTCGACAAGCCAACAGCCAGCAAAGATGCACTGTGCATAATGCGTTGCCAGAATTCCAACACAAAAGTCCGCCACGATTATTACATAGAATATACATGTGTAAGTGATCCAGCATATTATTAAATCCACCTACGAGAAGACGTATCATTCTTCACGCTCAGTAAATAACACGACAGGTTGAAATACCAGATGTTAAACAAACTAAAGATAGGAGATATTGATGAATTAACTGTGGAAACGATAAAAGGACAGAGCTACAAAACATATATTGTAGGTGTTACCAGCATAAGCAACACAAAGAAACCCTTTTTGGCCTACACCCACTTTATCTGAAGACAAACTATGGAGATATCAAGATGCTCTAAGTGATTGCTGCTTTCTTGGATGTATTCATATATGGAGGTGTACTGGTTTCTTTGTTTATGTTGTTTGTTTGTGCGTTCGCTCGCTTTGAATACAAGAGAAGCATACACGTACTACTACTTTTGGTGCATTGGGCTGATTTTTGCGTGTGGATTAGCGTTTTCTATTACTAGCGTCAATCGCCATCAGGTGAACCCTTTCAGACTGCAGAGGTACTTGTAATTTACGTTCGCAAGTTAAGGACAACAAATCAACATCTTAATCCAACTGACCGATGTAGGGGTTGAACCCGCTACCCTGGCATCAGCACACCGGACGTTTAAGAACGAGCGATCTTATCCGTTCGGCCATACTGACTTCCACGTGAAGGTGTATGAAGAGGAAGAAGAAGAAGAAGTGGCACTTGCGTATTGTAATGAGCTCCGCAACATTATTTTTGCCGTTTCTTTGCTCAGCTTCTTAGAGCTTTCATGTGAGCTGGATTTTCTTCAAGCATAATCACGCATCATTTTACAAAGGCCAGATTCGCGGCACTGCAGATGGAAATGTCCAGATTCGAACAGGACCAGGCAGTCCACGAAAGCTAGCCCCGTTGGTGTAAAGGAGATCGTTGAAAGCCGGGAGTGTAGCTGAAGCAGGTCCATTTTACATGAACCCTTAGCTCAATGAATGCTCTAAGTCCACATATGTTACTATTTTTTAAAGACATTTATCAATCGAGGATGTCTCTATATTGTCTTTACTGCGATTATTATAAAAGTTAAACGCGCTGAAACGGGTAGCGAGCAATTTCAAATATTAGTTATTCCGTTAATACATCAATAAATTATGTGCCGTCTGCACAATAACGATTGGTTAGAATGAATGTATTTTAGTTTGGTGACATATTTTGGAAAACGTGTATTCTTTCATCACTGGATTTCACTAGTAAATGACAGCTTTCAAAATTGTCCCTCCTATTAGATTGTTACAAGTTTGTTATATTATGAAGCGAAGCTCAATTTTGCACTCCCTAGCTTTGGACTCAAGCGTAGTTCATACACACTACTCTTAGTAGCACTGTGCTCAATTTTGCGTATGGATATTCTTTCTCTATTACCAGTGCCCCGCTCCATCAAGCGCACTCATTCTGACTTCAAATCTACTTGAAATATACGTCTCCAAGTCACGGACACCCCATGACTGGAAAGAGTCATTATTGATACCTATCTTTAAGAAAGGAGATAAGTTCCAGTGTGAAAATTATAAAGGAATATCACTACTGTCCATAAGCTATAAGATACTATCCGCAGTATTACTAAATAGACTAAAACCATATTCAGAATACATGTTAGGTGACTACCAGGCGGGTTTTAGACAAAACAGATCAACAATAGATCAGATATTTATCTTACGACAAATAGCCGAGAAAAATTGGGAATATAAAAGAGATCTCCATAACATTTTTGTGGATTTTAAAAAGGCTTATGATAGTGTCCATAGGAATAGTCTATGGCATGCTATGCGGGAATTTGGAATACCAAGGAAGTTAATCAACATGACCAGACTATGCATGGAAGATACTTATAATATAGTAACATATAAAGGCAGGAAATCAGACCCTTTCCAAATAACATCTGGTTTGATGCACTATCGCCGCTACTCTTCAATCTGGCTCTAGAAAAAGTTGTAAGGAGGGTAAAGGAGGAATGTGATATTGGAGGAACATCCACGCTGCTTGGTTATGCAGATGATATAGATATTATAGGGGAAAATGAACAAAAGACATTGGAAATATTGACTCACTTAAAGGGAAAAGCCCAACAGATGGGGCTGGTTATCAACCAAGATAAGACATAATATATGGCAATTTCAAGAGAAGGAATGGCTGAAAACTCTGGCCACATACAAATAGATAATATTACCATTAAAAGAACGGAAACATACAAATACCTTGGTACAATATTCAACTGCTCCAACATCATAAGGGAAGAAATACAAACTAGAATCAATTCTGGAAATAAGATATACTATGCACTACAACATCTACTAAAATCAAAGGCGCTATCTCGTAACACCAAGATCACAATATACATAACACTGATCAGACCAGTTGTGCTGTATGGCTCTGAAACCTGGAGTACAACGAAAGGAGACCAAGCCTTGCTACAAACCTTTGAGAACAAAGTTTTAAGACGCATCTTTGGACCCATTAGGGATACACAAAGTGGAGAGTGGAAAAGAAGAAGTAACAAAGACATTTATAATCTGTTTAAGTCCCCGCTAATCACTGGTATCGTGAAGGCTAATAGACTACAATGGCTGGGGCATATAGAAAGAATGGAAGATAATAGGGAAACAAAACTCGCTTACATTGAGGAAATAAATGACCGTAGACCCCGAGGTAGACCAAGAAGACGGTGGAGAGATAATATATATACAGACCTACAAGCACTTGGATCAACGACTGGCAAGAGAGGGTCAACCAGAGAGACGAATGGAGACTGATTGTATCTGCAGCAAAGAACCTCAATGGCTCGGAACGCTGAAGAAGCAGAAGAAGTAGTCACGGACGAAAAGTCAACATGTTAGTCCAATTGTCGGATATAGGGATTGAACACCTTACCTCGGCATCAGCACACCGGATATTTAAGAACGCGCGTTCTTAAACATTCGGCTTTGCTGACCTCCTGGCCAATTATGTGTTTTGACTCTTTAATGTATTTCATCAACTTTCCTATCACCACAAGTTCTCTTGTTCTTTACGTTTTCTTTTCTGTAATTGGTATTTGTTTATGTTGACTTTCCTTGAAATAAACATATTCTTCTGAACGCTGATCTAGTTTCATTTCTCCGTTGCTTATTCGCTGAGTATGTTTCTACACGATGCATATTTATATATTTTTGACAATCGACCTGTGCTCCAAAGTCAACCCATCCTGAATGGGTATAACCAAATGTTGTGGAACGTACCACCGCCTGCGTAATATTGCCCACATCACACATCAAGTGCCGATTGGTCTATCCCAGTATGAGGCTAGCACTATAAACACAATAACCTGAAGACGAGAGCAGAGATCATCTAATCTTTTTAATATTTTGTATTAATAATAATTAAATGGTGCAATCATCCGACATCAATGGTAGAATAATCAGAAGGAATAACTTCATGTATTTAAACATGTTGTGCGCTATTCTGAATTAATTACGTCTTTGCATCTTTACTCCAGTATAGTCTGTAGCAAAGGAGAAGCCAAAGCGATTCTCATACAGTTTTCCAATTCATTTGTGGGCGATTTAAAAGCATATTGTCTTATGTTGATTTTTCTAAAGAATGGTATGAACGCCGGTCGTTCAGAAAGAACTGGCAAACTACTGCATGTAAACTTGTCTAGTCAATCACAAATAGCTAAAAATGCTAGGGTAGTTTTAGCTCCAGTATAATGCATTTCATTTATTACGCCCATTAACTGCGAAGCACCATGTAGGCTCTGGTGAGACTTCGGAAACATAGAGTGAGTCCCATCACAGCTAAACTAGGTCAGTAAGATGAGCTACCCAACTCACTTACTCTATACCTGGGCTTCATAGATTGTGATTAAACTTATTCAGTGTTGATGATGCTAAAGTTGGTCTAACCCACAGCCGCATTAGCTGGGAATAATATTACACAGCAGCAGTGCTGGAGATTGATCCCTGAAGTCTGAAGTACCGGCGTTCAGATATTGAGAGAATTGAAAACTGCATGTATCCGAGTGAAGTTGGTGTAGAGCAGTGGTTCTCAAACTTTTTGGGTCCATGCACTCCTTTACCGTATGTTCAGAATTTTCTCCCTATACATGCCTCCCCAACCTTACACAGTGTACATAAAAATGGAAGCTACATTTAATAACACATACTAGAACAAGTCTAGACATCTACATAAAACGTGATTTGCAATTCTACTTACGTTATAATACGAATTTCATTAGGGCGAGAAGTACAGAACTGTAAAATTTAGAGGGAAAAACAATATCAAGTAACTGGTTCTTGTATTAATGCGATCTTGAAATAATCTTAATTCCCCCCCCCCCCCCGGAAACCCTAAAATTCCCCCCTGAGGGGAATTCTCCACCGATTGAGAACTACTGGTGTAGAGAATAATCACAACCCACATCGAAGTATCATCTACACGAAGCACATACAAGTATATGCGCCAAGAGCAGGCTGTAAAGAAGAAGTTTTCGATATATTTTATAACGAATTAGACATGGCCGTGGACCAGTGTAGCAAGTTTGAAATGACTGTAATATTCGAGGATTTAAATGCCAAAGTATGGAAAGAAAACAGTGAGTGGTGTGACTGGTGGCTATGGCCGAGATGATAGGAATGAGAGAGGTGACAGATTAATAGCATGGACAGAAGACCATAACTTAGTAATAGGTAAAACCTGGTTCACACAACATACTCGACGATTGTATACGTGGAAAAGCCCTGCAGATAATATTCGCAATCACATTGACTACATACTGATTCCAAAGAGATTCAGAAACTGTTTAGTCGGAGCAAATACTAGACCAGGAGAAGATGGACATAGTGACCATGTGTCGGTGATAGGAAAGATGAGGTTAAGTCTTAAAAACATAAAGAGAACCTCAAAGAACATCAAATTAGATTTCATCATCATCATCATCAAGTGCCGTGCCAGCTGGCGTAGGCGTTCATGGCTCTCCACAGATCTCGGTCTTTGGTTTTCTGGATCAACTCTGCTGCTGATATTCCTCCATGCCACCGTCTCAATCCATCCAGCATCATTTCTCTTGGTCTGCCTCTGCCTCTCTTCCCCTCGATCTTTCCAGTTGTTACGATGTTCTCCAATGCCTCTCTTCTCATCACGTGACCGAAGAAAGATGTTTGTCTCTGTCTTATTGTTGTATATAATGTTCTAGTTTCATTAGCCTGTTTCAGGCAGTCATCGTTAGTTACTCTGGCAGTCCAAGGAATTCGCAACATTCGTCTCAGGAACCACATCTCTGTTGCTTCTAATTTCTTCTTAATTTGTTCATTTACATTCCAAGATTCACTGCCATACAGCAAAACTGGTTCTACATAGCATTTCAGCACTCTCTTTCTTACATTCAGTGATAGTGACTTATTGCACAAGATACTCTTCATTTTCTGAAATGCGGCTTTTGCCTGCCCTATTCTGCTCCTAATCTCTGTTGTACATCTTCCATCTGATGTTATAAATGCCCCTAGGTATCTAAAATTATCCACTTGGTTAAGGATTTTCCTTCTATTTCTATGTCACATTTTGGTGTCACCATTTTCTTTGATATTACCATTGTTACTGTTTTCTTGATATTCAAGGAGAGTCCTTTCCTTGCACTCTCTGTTACTACAACGTCTAATAATTGCTTGTAGGTCTGTTGAATTATCCGCCACCAATACTGTGTCATCTGCATAGCGTATATTATTTATATTATAACCTCCAACTAGTATTCCTGGCATCTCTTTGATCTCTCTCATTATTACTTCGCTATACAGGGAGAAAAGATCTGGTGACAAGACACACCCCTGTCGTACTCCTAGCTTTATCTGTTCGTAACTACCCTCTTTATTTCCCATTTTAATTGCTGCTACTTGGTTCCAGTAAACATTCTTTATTATTCTTAAATCTTTTCCATCAATGTTGATATCTTCCAACATTTTAATCAGTTCATCATGTTTTACTTTATCAAATGCCTTAGTATAATCTATGAAGCACAAATATATGTCTCTCTGTTTCTCTATTGACCTTTCTATTAGTGTCCGTAATGTATAAATTGCATTGTTTGTGCCCTTTCCTTCCACAAATCCATACTGTTCTTCACTAATTTCCATTTTTATTTTCTTTTTGTTTCTTCTCATTATGATTCTGAGTAGAAGCTTAGTGATATGATTTATGAGGTTAATTGTACGAAAATCTTCACAATCAATTGCTCCTGGTCTTTTTGGTATAGCTATAAATACAGATTTCAGCATATCACTGGGTAAATATCCACTACTGTAAATATCATTCAACATTTTGGTTAATATATCTACTCCAAATTCTCCCAACACTTCTAATTCTTCTATTGTGATTTCATCTGGCCCAGCTGTTTTTCCTTTCTTCATACGTTTCATAGCGTCAGCGACTTCTTCTTTCAGAATAGGTGGACCTTCTAAGTTACTATCTTCTGTTAATTCTTCCCTTTCTCCGTCATATAATTCTCTTATATACTCATTCCACCTCGTCATTATAGCACCTTCCTCTAATAATATCTTTCCTGTTTTTGATTTCAAACACCCTGTATTTATTCTTATTTTTCTTCCTGTAAGCTCACTGATTTGTCTGTACATATTTTTTGTATCATTAATGGAATTTAATTCAATTTTTTTGCATTGCTCGTTTAACCAACTTTCTTTAGCTTTCCCACATTTATCTTTTATTTCTTTATTTATCTTAGCGTATTCTCGTTTGTCATTTTTACTCTGTTTTCTTTTGTCCATCAGTTTTAAGATTTCTTCATTCATCCATTTTTTCTTAGCTATTTTGCCTCTCTCCGGTTTAGCATTGATTTAGCATTGCTTAAAACAGAAACAGAATTTAGAGAAAAGGACAATGTTTCTGTAAAGAACAGACATAATGCAATGGAGATAATACTGACTTCTGATGAACAATTTGGCACGTTGCGGGAATCAATCCAACAGACGTCAAAAGAAATCATTCCCCTAAACATAGAATTGCAAAAGAGAAATGGACAAAAGTTTAAATGTTGCAGATAATGGACAAATGAAGAAAGAAAATGCAAGATAAAGAAGAATATAATAGAACATATAATGAAATAGTAAATACATGCAAAGTGGTTAAAGACGTAGGGCTGAATCAACAGTGCGTGAAAATTGGGAAAAACTATGGAAAACACTCACATTCTTTGGATCAACAAAAACATACAATAACAGGTAGGAAAACACGAATTACCACCGAATGTTTAGAATCGAAGAACGGTGCAATATTGATGGGACAAGATGATATAGTCAATAGATGGACGGAGCATCTGGAAGGGCTGTATGATGATAGGAGACCGGATGTAAATATTCAAAACAATGGTGAGGGACCACCAATACTTGCATCGAAAGTTGGTAGTATACTACATAGCATAACGAAAGGAAAGGCACCCAGTCCAGACAACATTACATTCGAAGAAATTGCGGCTCTGGGTGATTTTGGAATCGAAATATTGAAAAACTTTTAAATTACACCAGAGGGTAAATTCCTAGTGATCAGATCTAGTCCTGTCAAAGAAACCAGGCGCTTTAGAATGCTAAGAACATCGCACAATAAGACATATGAGTCACATGACAAAGCTGATACCGAGTATAATTATGAAAAGAATAAGGAACAAGATTAAATCATAAATTAGTGTTGAACAGTGTGAATTTGTGAAGAGATAGGGCACAGACGATGCCATATATAGTTACAGGACACGATTAGAAAGGGCTATAGAAGTGTATTGTCTCCTGATTTGTTCTCATTGTGCAGTGAACATATAATGAGGTCTAAATAAATAATGTTAGGGATCCTGGTTGGTGGACATAATATAAATACCCTACGTTATGCTGATGATACGGTCTTGATAGCAACAAGACAGAAGGATCTATAGGAAATGATAGATACAGTGGTTGTAAAAAGTGAAAAAAGTTGGCCTTGGTTTGAATAACAGAAAGACAAAAGTCAGGGTGATATCAAAGAAACATTTTGTGCCTAAATGTGCAATTAAAGTAAAGGACGTTATTTTGGAGCACGTGTAGAAATTAAGCTATTTAGGCACATGAATAACATCAGATGGAAGATGTATCAAAGAGAAAAAGAACAGAATAGGACAAGCAAAGATGCTACCAAAAGAAAGACGTGTGCAATTAGTCACTGTCCTTGAAAGTTAGAAAAAGAGTTATTGCATTTTGAATAGAACCAGTTTTAAAATACGGTTGCGAATCCTAGACAATTAGACAAGTGAAAAAATCCCCGGAAGTCTTGGATATGTGGTTTTATAGAAGAATTCTGAAAATTAATGGGGCAGCCATGATGAGAAATCTGGAAGTTTTAAGGGAAGCTGAGTCGCAAAGACAACTTATCACAAACATCAGGAAGAGGAAATCATTGTAATTTGTTAATTTTAATTTTTTTTTTTTGGGGGGGGGGGGGGGAGGGGGGGGGGAGGCGCACATTATGAGAAGAAAACTCTGGAACATATTGTGACAACCGGAAAGATTTGAGGAAGGAGAGATAGAGGAAGACAGACTGAGAAGATTTTTGACAGTCTTGTGTCATGGCACGGAAGGGAGTCAACACCCGAATTTATTCATGACGTCGGGGATCGCAATTTGTGGAGATGCATGATGGCCTACGCTAGTCGGCATTGCATAGGGTGATGACACTGGGACTGCGTTGCTGATGTGCAATTCCATTCTCCACGGCCAGAAAGCAAATGTGTGCGCAAGACAAAAACAGGAAATCACTGCATTCAGGACATTCCCACTTGCGCTCTGTCCCCTCGTTCAATAGCCAGCGAATAGTCACATTGCTAATCGTTCCCACCGATATCTGATTGAAAGTTCTCCTGGTATTACCTCTCAGTTTTGAGATTCTTCCAGAACACCTGCCGATCACCCGCAATCTCATCCATTCCACATATGGGTTCTCAGTCTATTCCTCTACCTTCTCCACCTGGTCCAACAGGCGTACGATCACCTCTCCCTTGTCTATAGCGAATCTACCACCAGAGGTGCATTCCCTGCCGGCCTAACAAACTTTTCATTCCCCTGCACTCCAGCATGGCCAGGGCAAAAAAGCAGTACAATTCTCAAAATATGTGATCTCTGAAGCGAGGTGAGCCATTCCTCACGAAACATTCCTTTCTTCACCTTACTAAGCACAATCATTTGAGTCCGTAATGAATACAGCGTGCGTTGTAGTAGTCTCCTCTAACTAACGGAATGCCATTGATACTGCTTCCACCTCCATTGTCATGCGGGAGGTTGTAGTCTCATATGCCAGGCTGTCATTTTTCAAGAATCGTCCATTAGCCTTCGCAACGAAACCCTATCCACTACGTTTGTTTCTCACAACTGACCCATCGGCATAGATGAATATATCACCTTGATGTCTGTTACGCTGGATCAATTGGTGAACCTCAAATTCTATGCGGCCCGCTGCCCATTCTCTGCACTCAAGACCCATTGTTACTATTACACTGTGCCAGTACGACTTGACTTCCGTCACTCTAACCCACTCTGTCCCACGACTGATGGTTTCTAGATCACAGACCTGACGTATAGATATTTCCGCCTGTTACATTCAGGGCCTGCCTCGTCTTAGTCTATGACCCTTGACCATATCCAAGGATTCATGCAGAGGGTGATACCTATCTGCAAAAACTCTCAGGTACCATTTGGCTTGAAGGACACTATGCCTATCCGCCATTGTTTGTAGCACCAGGATATACCTTTTACATATAATTGGTGTGTCCTTTGTGCACCCCAAGATCACCCACATGCCGCATTCTGAATGCGCTTCTACCTTTCAAGCTGGCTCTTTGATACCGTCAGCAGCCTTAACCCATTCTTCTTCTTCTTCCTCTTCTTCTTCTTCTTCTTCTTCTTCTTCTTCTTCTTCTTCTTCTTCTTCTTCTTCTTCTTCTTCTTCTTCTTCTTCTTCTTCTTCTTCTTCTTCTTCTTCTTCAGCGTTCCGAGCCATTGAGGTTCTTTGCTGCAGATACAATCCGTCTCCATTCGTCTCTCTGGTTGACCTTCTCTTGCCAGTCGTTGATTCCAAGTTCTTGTAGGATCTGTATATATATTCTCTCTCCACCGTCTTCTTGGTCTACATCAGGGTCTACGGTCATTTATTTCCTGAGTGTAAGCGAGTTTTGTTTCCCTATTATCTTCCATTCTTTCTATATGCCCCAGCCATTGTAGTCTATTAGCCTTCATGATACCAGTGATTAGCGGGGACTTAAAAGATCATAAATGTCTTTGTTACTTCTTCTTTTCCACTCTCCACTTTGTGTATCTTGGTGTTACGAGATAGCGAATTTGATTTTAGTAGATGTTGTAGTGCATAGTATATCTTATTTCCAGAACTGATTCTAGTTTGTATTTCTTCCCTTATGATGTTGGAGCAGTTTAAGATTGTACCCAGGTATTTGTATGTTTCCGTTCTTTTAATGGTCATATTATCTATTTGTATGTGGCCAGAGATTTTAGCCATTCCTTCTCTTGAAATTACCATATATTCTGTCTTATCTTGGTTGATAACCAGCCCCATCTGTTGGGCTTTTTCCTTTAAGTCAGTCAATATTTCCAATGTCTATTGTTCATTTTCCCCTATAATATCTATATCATCTGCATAACCAAGCAGCTTGGATGTTCCTCCAATATCACATACCTCTTTTACCCTCCTTACAACTTTATTTAGAGCCAGATTGAAGAGTAGCGGCGATAGTGCATCACCCTGTTTCAAGTCAGATGTTATTTGGAAAGGGTCTGATTTCCTGCCTTTATATGTTACTATATTATAAGTATCTTCCATGCATAGTCTGGTCATGTTGATTAACTTCCTTGGTATTCCAAATTCCCTCATAGCATTCCATAAACTATTCCTATGGACACTATCATACGCCTTTTTTAAAATCCACAAAAATGTTATGGATATCTCTTTTATATTCCCAATTTTTTTCGGCTATTTGTCGTAAGATAAATATCTGATCTATTGTTGATCTGTTTTGTCTAACCCCGCCTGGTAGTCACCTAATATGTATTCTGAATATGGTTTTAGTCTATTTAGTAATACTGCGGAAAGCTTATGAACAGTAGTGATATTCCTCTATAATTTTCACACTGGAACTTGTCTCCTTTCTTAAAGATAGGTATCAATAATGACTCTTTCCAGTCATGGGGTAATTCTTCAGTCCTCCAGATTTTTATTATTAGTTTGTATAGCTTTAGATTTAATGCATGGCCACCCGCCTTTATAAATTCAGCAGCTATTCCATCAGCCCCAGTTACCTTATTGTTTTTAAATCGTGTGATTACATATAGGATTTCTTCAAATGCAGGTTCTTCAATTTGTGGTTCACACGTTAGAACCTCTTCCTGTGGAAAAGTGGTACTTGGAGCTTCACAATTTAGTAATTCAACAAAGTATTCTTTCCATGTCTTGCACATTTCCTCACTGGTATTTATCATATTCCCATTTGTTGGTGCCCTCATTTCATTGACTTCAGTTCTTTAAAAAACTTTCTGGATTCGTTTTTCTAGTGATTAGTTTCCATATCTTTGATTATATTACTCATATATTCTCGCTTCTGCTATCGAACTATTTTTGTAGCCTCTTTACATTCATTTATATATTGCTCTTCCTTTTGGATGTTGTTGATGTCATTTAGCCATAGCTGTCTGGCATTCTTTTTCCTAATGACTGCTTCTTCACATTTTTGATTGAACCATCTGTTCTTTTTATACACCGAGACATTATTCTGCGGTAGATTGAATTGTATTCTTGATGTTCAACCAAGTTTTGTCAACGCTTTCCTCAAACGGGTTTTGTAGAATTTAAAGTTTACATTTTATTTCATCTGCAAATTTCTCCTTGACTGTAATTTCTTGTAGTTTTTCTCTGTTATATGTTGGATGTAACCTTTGTAATCTAGCATAGAAAGCTCTCTTAAGTTTTATTTTAAATTTTGCCCCAACGAGGAAGTGGTCGCTGTGGCACTCAGCTACTCTATAGCTTCTAACTCGTTGTATGTTTGATGCATTATTTTTTTGTTAATTAAGATGTGATCTATTTGATTATAGGTTCTCTTGTCACATGATTTCTAAGTTTGTTTATGTATATCCTTTCTTTGCAGTCTGGTACTGCTGATCTGCAGCCCTTTGGCTTCTGCTAGGTTGATGACTCTCCATCCATTATCATTTGAAGTTGTATGTAGGCTTTCCATACCGGCAACTTCTTTATGAGTTTGCTCTCTACCTATTTTTGCGTTGAAGTCTCCCAGCACAATCAGGATGTCCTGTTTGCGGGTTTCTTCTATGACATCTTCCAGATCATTATAAAAGTCTTCTTTAATATCATCTTCTTTCTCTTCAGTAGGTGCATGTACATTCATCATCGTTATCTTTTTCCATTTACCTTTTATTCGTAATTTACTAATCCTAACATTAACAGCTTTAAAGTTTAGAACGTTCCCCCATAACTCTTTTTTGATGAAAAATCTTGTTCCTAATTCATGTTTATTTTGGGTGTTTCCTCCATATATTATAATCATTCCATTTTGCTCTAAAGTACCCTCTCCTGGCCACCTTATTTCTTGAATTGCTGTTATATCCATTTTATACTCAACCAGCTCCCGGGTTAATTCTTCGGCCGCTCCAGCTCTATATAGTGTCCGTACATTCCATGTTCCAAATCTCAAAAGTCCTTTAACGTTCCAAGGTCGATGTCCACATAAGTCAGTCCGAATTCGAGGCTCATGTATCTGCTTCGTAACAAAATGGTATTTACAAAGGTGGGGATGTTAACCCCACGCTTCAACCCCCAACCTGGAGGACCAGGGTGTTTCTCTTTGTCTGTTCTCTACCCTTTGACGTGATAAATTATATATATACATAAATTATTCACTGCTTAATGAGCCTGTAAAGCATCCTCAGCTCTACCCCGGTTGCTGCCATGGTTCTCATTGCACTGAGTCACTTACTGATCTTTACCACAAATGCCTCCATGTGATCCTTAAAAGATATACACCTGTCAAAGGTGATAACCAAGTACTTCAATTTACTGTTTCTACTAAGAGGACATCCATTTAATATTATCCAGGGAGTACCACACAACCGATTCCTTTGGGTTTATATAGCCGCCTGCGTCCCAGCACCACTCTGTCACCCTGTTTACTGCGATCTGTAAATCTGCAGCTAAGCTTTAACTTTCTTGTTCCTGTCTGTACACCAGTACATCGTCTGCAAATATCAAGAGTCTACCAATATCTGGTGTCTCAATAGCTACGACTTTGCTGGTGTAGACATTAAAGAGCACTGGATACATGGATGAAAGATCATTGTGGCATATTAGGATGTGAACAGGTAATGATTCAGCACAGCACATGTGGGCTGGGCGAACCATCAGCTGAGGGAAAGATGCTGGAGCAGAATAATACACACATTGAGAAAACCTGAGGGCATTTCATCTAGACACTTTCTTGTCTGGAACGCAAACGGCGAACGACAAAGCAGGAGATCAAAACCACAACCACAAGGAGAAGACAATTACATACTTTGATGAATAATACTGGGAGGACATGGAGGGAATTGCAGCAGACAGCAACAGGTAGCACGGCTTAGCATGGGGTGGTTTAGGACCTGTGTCCCAAAGGTGGATATATGGCAGGAGAAGAAGAAACCACTGGGTGATGAGATAAAGCACAAGTCACTGAACCACTTCCGCTCAACAAGTACACAACATAAGAAACAATATAACACGGATCATTATCGTTGTAATGAACAGCTTCGCAACCAGCTTGTCTACAACCATGTTAATATATTTCATATCTAGAATGATTTATCGGATACAGACGTCTTTCATTATTATCCCGTCATGCTAGACTCTCATGGGAACTCATTATTGTATTAATAAACCAGGGTTTCTGTAATTGTCAATGTGTGCCTTTTTTGTGAAAGACAGAATTTACTATAGCACATGTGAGAACAGGAGAGGGCAATAAATGGAGTTCGTTGAGTGTTAGATGTGTGAGCCAGCTGATTGTTGTTCACACTTTTATGGGCGGGCTCATGGATCAGATGTCGCAATATTTCTATTTCTTGCTGGTCGGCGTGACCGAATGGATAGGAGCGCTCGTTCGTTAGGATCATGCTTGCTGCTGCCCTAGTGACGGGTTTAACTGGTCAGTCGGGCTTAAATGTTGACTTCTCATTTAACTTGGCGACGCAGATTACAAGTTCCAAGGAAATGGACACTAGTAATAGGGAAAGCTAATTTATACACAGAAGTCAGTCCAGAGGACTAGAAGCAGTAGCAAGTATATGGACTAGGTTTGAGTTCGTAGCGAACGACAACAAATGATATTTCTTCAAGTCAGGCGATATTTAGCTTCTACAGAATATGTCCAAAAGTTTAGTATAGTCACATGACTATGACATAATCATGTTCAACGTACGCAATTACGCACGGTGCGGCACGAACGGATTTCAAATGAAGAGACCAAGAGGAAGACCGAGAAGTAAGTACTTGGATGGCTTGGCCACGTGGCATGGTGGAGATTTCATAAAGTATAAGACGGCCTGATTGCTCAATTTGCGACCCTGTGAAAATAAAGTTCGTTCGTTCGTTCATTTCTTCGTTTGTTCGTTTATTTGTTCGTTAGTTCACGGGATCGTTCGAACTCTAAAATTCACGGGGACCCATAATTATTTTCTAAAATAAGTGCCATGTCTCACAATTCCAAAATAAGTACCATGTCTCACAATACTAAAATATGCGTCATGCCGCAATAGAGGACGGGTGTATTTGCGCCTTCATAACAAATTGTTTTCTGTTTGAATAATACTGCTGTACGTCTACAGTGTCATTATACCAACTCATCCATTATCTTCTTCTGTCGATTTCTTCCTCTGATACCGATAATCTTCGTTATCGTCACACCGTTGTAATGGGTAACACCTTGCTGTCTTGACAGCGATAGTTTGTAAAATTGAGTTATACCCCTCCATAGCACAAAGACTAGGCTGAATGTAAATCAAAGCAAAATCAAATCAAATCAACTTTATTAGGGTCACAAATTGGGCGCGCAGGCCCGTCTTACATTCGGCCCTTCCAATCACTCGTCTTTCGTTCATCAAGAGCATTATACATTTGCATAGGAAGAAAAATAAACATTGTGAAATGAATGTTGTAAACATAAACTAGGCTAATTACCATGTTATGAAGCCCATCTCCCACCTATCCATACATCACCCCACCCACACAACACCCCCACCTACCCACACACACGCGCACCAAGGGACACATACACACCCCCACCTACCGACACACACGCACACCAAGGGACACATACATACCCCACCAACCGACCCATCCCCCTCCCGCACATCCCCCACCCACACACACTGCCCTCACCTGATCCCCCAACCAAAACACACTCGCCACCCACAAACATTCCCCCACCAACCCACACATCCCACGCCCATCCACATTCTACCCCACACATCCTCTCCCCACCCACACCTCAAACCACCCATTCCCCCAGCCACATCTCCATCGACAACATATTCCCCACCCACACACACAATCCCCCACCAACCCACACATCGCACATCCACTCACACATCCCCAAACCATACACACACATCCCCACCAACTGACATGTCCCTACCCCCTCCCCACACACACACATCTCCCTAACCACCCATACATCCCCAATCCACTCACACACACACCACCACCCACACATACAACTTCCACCCACCCACACGTGCCTTAACCTAATCCCCACCACACAATCCCCCACCCGCACATCACATACACCCCCTATCACGCACTATTCCCAACCCACGCACCACACACACACACATATCCCTCACCAACACATCCCCACTTACACACCACACACATATCCCCCACCCAGATACCACACAATATTCCCACCCACACCCACACAGATACCCTTACCCATCCACCCCACATACCCCCACTCACACACCACAAAAATCCCCCACCCACACACACATACCTCACCCACACAATATCACCAACCAACACACCACACACCTCTCCCCACCCACACACGCATTCCCTACCCGTCCACCAACACACACTCACTCACGCATACATCCTCCACTACGCACCCACACACCCCCACCCACCCACTCCCAACCAAACATCTCTCGATCACAATACCCCTACCCCCACACACATCCTCCACCCACTCACACATCCCACCCCGACACATACAACTCCCTCACCCACCTACACATCCCTAAGCCACTCACACACCCCCACCCACACATTCCCCATCCACATACACACATCTCCCACCCACACTCCCCCACATACTTCCCCCAACCACAACAATCCCCTGCTCACCCACACATATACCCCACCCATACGCACAATCCCCGCACCCATCACACACATCCCCCACACCACACTACTATCCTCCACCCATACCACCACAAACATACCCTCCACCCACACATCATTCACACATCCCCCACCAACACACCGCACACATATCTCAAACCCACACACCATACACTTCTCCCCACCCGCCCTTCCATCCCAAATCCACCCAACACAATCCCCTACCACACAACCCCGCCTCCCACACATACTTCCTCAAACCATCCACACATCTCCACCCACATAAACACACATCCCCTGCATCCGTCCCATACACATATCCTCCACCCATACACACATCCCCCACACCCATTCCAACACCCCGTACTTTCACCCCCACACATCCATCCACACATCCCACCAACACCCACAAATACCACTACCCACCAAAACCCACACACCCCAACCCATCCAAATGCATACCCCCACCCACACACCCCCACCCACACATATCCCCACACTCACACACATCCTCCACATACACTCACACTTCCTCACATCTAGACACATACAAAATGTCTCACGTTAGTATTGAAACTAGTATGAACAAACTCCCACACTTTACTCACACACATACACTGACACTTGTCATGAGCAGTCTCATAAAAATGTTAAACATGGAGAAAAATGTGTACATAAAATGTATGTGACGTAAAAATAGTGATGCTCTCTCTCTCTCTCTCTCTCTCTCTCTCTCTCTCTCTCTCTCTCTCTCTCTCTCTCTCTCAATCTAAACTTATGTTAATTACTGTAGTTTGAGTGAGAGAGTGAGTGTGAATGAGAGACAGAATGAGTGAGCGTGAGAGTGAATGAGTGAGCGGGAGAGTGAATGAGTGAGAGTGAATGAGTGAGCGGGAGAGTGAATGAGTGAGAGTGAATGAGTGAGCGGGAGAGTGAATGAGTGAGCGTGAGAGCGAATGAGTGAGCGGGAGAGTGAATGAGTGAGAGTGTCTGTGTGTGTGAGTGAATGAGTGAGAGTGAATGAGTGAGCGTGAGAGTGAATGAGTGAGCGTGAGAGTGAATGAGTGAGCGGGAGAGTGAATGAGTGAGCGGGAGAGTGAATGAGTGAGCGGGAGAGTGAATGAGTGAGCGGGAGAGTGAATGAGTGAGCGGGAGAGTGAATGAGTGAGCGTGAGAGTGAGCGGGAGAGTAAATGATTGAGCGGGAGAGTGAATGAGTGAGCGGGAGAGTGAATGAGTGAGCGGGAGAGTGAATGAGTGAGCGGGAGAGTGAATGAGTGAGCGTGAGAGTGAATGAGTGAGCGTGAGAGTGAATGAGTGAGCGTGAGAGTGAATGAGTGAGCGTGAGAGTGAATGAGTGAGAGTGAATGAGTGAGAGTGAATGAGTGAGAGTGAATGAGTGAGCGTGAGAAGGAATGAGTGAGCGTGAGAGTGAATGAGTGAGCGTGAGAGTGAATCAGTGAGCGGGAGAGTGAATGATTGAGCGTGAGAGTGAATGAGTGAGCGTGAGAGTAAATGAGTGATTGTGAGAGTGAATGAGTGAGCGGGAGAGACAGAATGAGTGAGCGTGAGAGTGAATGAGTGAGCGGGAGAGTGAATGAGTGAGCGGGAGAGTGAATGAGTTAGCGTGAGAGTGAATGAGTGAGAGTGAATGATTGAACGGGAGAGTGAATGGGTGAGCGGGAGAGTGAATGAGTGAGCGGGAGAGTGAATGAGTGAGCGGGAGAGTGAATGAGTGAGCGGGAGAGACAGAATGAGTGAGCGTGAGAGTGAATGAGTGAGCGGGAGAGTGAATGAGTGAGCGGGAGAGTGAATGAGTGAGCGGGAGAGTGAATGAGTGAGAGTGAATGAGTGAGCGGGAGAGTGAATTAGTGAGAGTGAGAGTGAATGAGAGAGAAAGAGAGAGAGAGTGTGTGTGTGTGAGCGTACGCATGCGTGTGAGTGTGTGTATATGAAAGAATACAGAGAGAGAGAGTGAGAGAGAGAGAGAGAGAGAGAGAGAGAGAGAGAGCTGAGCAGATGCATGTCATGTAACACGCATGTTATGTAACACGCGAATCCATATGTTTGTGTATTCTCATCTGTCATATTATAAGTTAAATACCATTTGATTTAATTTATCATGTATAATCTAAACTTATGTTCATTACTGTAGTTTGAGTGAGAGAGTGAGTGAGTGTGAATGAGAGACAGAATGAGTGAGCGTGAGAGTGAATGAGTGAGCGTGAGAGTGAATGAGTGAGCGTGAGAGTGAATGAGTGAGCGTGAGAGTGAATGAGTGAGCGTGAGAGTGAATGAGTGAGCGGGAGAGTGAATGATTGAGCGTGAGAGTGAATGAGTGAGCGGGAGACTGAATGAGTGAGAGTGAATGAATGAGCGGGAGAGTGAATGAGTGAGCGTGAGAGTGAATGAGTGAGCGTGAGGGTGAATCAGTGAGCGGGAGAGTGAATGAGTGAGCGTGAGAGCGAATGAGTGAGCTGGAGAGTGAATGAGTGAGAGTGTCTGTGTGTGGGAGTGAATGAGTGTGAGTGAATGAGTGAGAGTGAATGAGTGAACGTGAGAGTGAATGAGTGAGCGTGAGCGTGAATGAGTGAGCGGGAGAGTGAATGAGTGAGCGGGAGAGTGAATGAGTGAGCGGAAGAGTGAATGGGTGAGCGGGAGAGTGAATTAGTGAGAGTGAATGAGTAAGCGGGAGAGTGAATGATTGAGCGGGAGAGTGAATGAGTGAGCGTGAGAGTGAATGAGTGAGCGTGAGAGTGAATGAGTGAGCGTGAGAGTGATTGAGTGAGCGTGAGAGTGAATGAGTGAGAGTGAATTAGTGAGCGTGAGAAGGAATGAGTGAGCGTGAGAGTGAATGAGTGAGCGTGAGAGTGAATCAGTGAGCGGGAGAGTGAATGATTGAGTGTGAGAGTGAATGAGTGAGCGTGAGAGTGAATGAGTGAGCGGCAGAGTGAATGAGTGAGCGGGACAGTGAATGAATGAGAGTGAATGAGTGAGAGTGAATGAGTGAGCGGGAGAGTGAATGATTGAACGGGAGAGTGAATGAGTGAGCGGGAGAGTGAATGAGTGAGCGGGAGAGTGAATGAGTGAGCGGGAGAGACAGAATGAGTGAGCCTGAGAGTGAATGAGTGAGCGGGAGAGTGAATGAGTGAGCGGGAGAGTGAATGAGTGAGCGGGAGAGTGAATGAGTGAGCGGGAGAGTGAATGAGTGAACGGGAGAGTGAATGAGTGAGCGGGAGAGTGAATGAGTGAGAGTGTGTGTGTGAGAGTGAATGAGTGAGAGTGAGAGTGAATGAAAGAGAGAGAGAGAGTGTGTGTGGTGTGTGTGTGTGTGTGTGTGTGGGACGCGCTGGCATCACTACTTTTACGTCACATACTTTTTATGTACACATTTTTCTCCATGTTTAGCCTTGTTTATGTTTACAACATTCATTTCACAATGTTTATTTTTCTTCCTATGTAAATGTATAATGCTCTTGATGAACGAAAGACGAGTGATTGGAAGGGCCGAATGTAAGACGGGCCTGCGCGCCCAATTTGTGACCCTAATAAAGTTGATTTGATTTGATTTTCTCTCTCTCTCTCTCACACACACACACACATTCACTCTCACGCTCACACATTCACTCTTCCGCTCATTGATTCACTCTCACGCATTCACTCTCCCGCTCATTCACTCTCACGCTCACTCATTCACTCTCCCGCTCACTCATTCACTTTCCCGTTCACTCATTCACTCTCCAGCTCACTCATTCACTCTCCCGCTCACTCATTCACTCTCACGCTCACTCGTTCTGTCTCTCATTCACACTCACTGACTCACTCACTCAAACTACAGTAATGAACATGAGTTTATATTATGCATGATAAAATCAAATGGTATTTAACTGATAATATGACAGATGAGAATACACAAACATATGGATTCGCGTGTTACATAACATGCGTGTTACATGACATGCATCTGCTCAGCTCTCTCTCTCTCTCTCTCTCTCTCTCTCTCTCTCTCTCTCTGTCTGTATTCTTTCATATACACACACTCACACGCATGCGCGCGCTCACACACACACACACTAACACATCAACTCTCCCACTGTCTCACTCTCTAACACACAATCCTTCACACACACACTCACTCTCTCAATCACACTCTCTCACACATACACATACACATGAACGCATGCACGCACGCATACACTCCCTCACTCACTCTCACACATACACGTACGAATGCATGCACTGACACATTCCCCCACCATTTCTCGCTCAATCACTCTCTCCACACACACGCATGCACGTGCGCACACACGCATTCACTCTCTCCCTCTCACTGACACCCACTTTCTCTCTCTCTCTCTCTCTCTCTCTCTCTCTCTCTCTCTCTCTATCTATCTCTCTCTCTCCCACACGCACACACATATATAGTGAACAATTATAGTTAAACAATTATAATGAACAATTATACTGAACAATTATACCAGTAAATGAATTATGGTGGCATATAGTCGGTATGGATTAAGTATTGAAAGAGTTTTCGGTTAAATGTGGAGGGACTCATTGGAGTTTTCAGATCTGGAGGCAGATCATTCCATAAGTGAGCACCAGAATAGGCGAAACATGTTTGTATAGGTCCAATCTAGGCTTTGAGACATGTAACAAATTTAGGCGCTTGCTGTTCATTGCATTAGATTGAATCAGCGGCAGAAGATACTCTGGGGTATTTTGAGATATAATTTTATTCACTAATTTGGCTTTGTTGAAAAGGAAGCGCTTTTGTAGTGGTAGAAGTCTTAGATGACTGTACAAATTATTACTTTCAACGTGCTTTATGTCAGAAACCAGACGAATAGCGCGGTTTTGTAGAGAACATAGTCGTTTTAAATTAGATTTAGGGCAACCATCCCAAACTGTGGAACAGTAATCGAGATGTGATTGGATATAGCATGTATAGAATATTTTTCGTGTGCTTTCGTCCAGGAAGTGCTGAATTTTAGCAAGTTGGTAAACTTGTTGTGCTATTTTCTTGGTAAGAGCGTGAACATGAGAGCTCCAGTTCAAATGGCTGTCTATTAAAAGCCCTAGTGTTTTATGTTCAGTCACATTAACTATAGGTAACGTGCCCATGCGGAGTTCGAGCGGTGATCCAGTTATGGCTAGTGTCTGTAGTTTTTGTCTGGTCGTTATTAGCATGGATTTAGTTTTGTCGATGTTAATTTGCATGCGGTTTTCATTGCTCCATCTAGTAAGATTATCAAGTTCCTTTTGTAAAGAATTCTCTAATTCACTACGGTTTTCTTGACTAGTATATATAGTACAGTCGTCTGCGAATAGATCACAAGTTGTATTGATATATAAAGGAAGATCATTAATATAAACTGCAAAAAGCAGCGGACCTAGTATTGAGCCCTGAGGCACACCAATATTAAGCTGTGTGGGTCTTGATAGACAGTTGTTGAAGGACACGACTTGTTGCCTGTCGGATAGAAATGACGTAATTATGTTCACCATGTTGGTGCTTGTCTTCATTTGCTTTAGTTTTCTAATTAAAATATCGTGATCTACCATATCAAAAGCTTTTTTAAAGTCTACAAACACCGCTCCACAAATTCTACCGTTGTTGATGTTTAAGTGCCAGTTATCGGTCATTTTTGTTAGAGCACTATGGCAAGAATATTTAGGTCGAAACCCAGATTGACTGTTAATTATTAGATCATTGTTAATTAAATGGTGTAACGTTATTTTATGAATGTGTTTTTCTAGTGGTTTTGATAGCGACGATAGTAAGGAAATAGGTCTATAATTACCCAAAACGCTATTATCGATTGAGCCATTTTTAATAAGCGGAAACACTCTAGCAATTTTAACTGCAGATGGAAAGTAGTTTTTGGCCAGGCACTGGTTATATATGAACGTTAAGGACTCGCTAATGACTGGTGCAGCACAACGAAGAATTCTATTACTGATACCATCTAGGCCGTGTGAGTTTGTTGATTTGAGGTTCAAGAGATATTTATAAACGTCTGCAACAGACATTAAAGGAATCTCAGCGGGAATATTTCTGGCGCACTTCTCCTCACAGAATGATGCCAGTGAACTTAAATTACACGATGAGCCTGGTATTGAAGACTTTAGATTCTCTATTTCTGATTGAAAGAACCAACTGAATTCATCGCATGTTATAGAATTTGGTATTGCTGATTCTGTAGGGCGTTTCTTATTGGTTAGCAAGTTAATAGCCTTCCATATATTTGTACTGTTTGAATTATCTACAATCAAATTTTTAAAATGATCTTTTTTTATCCTACGAATTTCATATTTAACTTTATTCCTTAGTCTGCGGTAATTGATGAAGTCTTTATTTTTGTGTGCTGTATCTCGCTCTCTCATGATTTCCAGCACTTCTCTAGTGACCCATGGGGATTTATGTTGATTTTTGACTCGAACTTCTTTGATTGGCACGTGTTTATCGAACACATTGTAGACTGTCTTCGTCCAGAAAGCTAATGCATCGTCCGGGTCAGGAAGTTGGTAAACGTGATCAAGGGCTGCTTTTCTTAAGTCTTGCAAAAATAAATCTTGGTTGAATGCTTTATAATTCCTAAATTTGATACTTACATGTTTATGTTTAAGAGGTTTGAACCCCATTCTTGACCATGTACAACATACCGGGTAGTGGTCACTAACTGTACAAACAGGAACAGAACATTCAATAATATTATCTGGACAAGTAACATATATATGATCAATTATAGTTGAGGATGTGTCAGTAACCCTTGTGGGACGGTTTATTAGTTGTTTGAAATTGTAAGAAAGAATGATATCGTCCCATGTCTGGTTGGATTTACTAATATCTATGTTGAAGTCACCTAGTATCATAACTTCTCTATCTGCTGTAAACACTCTATCCATCATTGTAGTGAAGCAGTCATACCAACTGTACCCGGCACAAGGATTCCTATATAGGTATCCAATTAGAAAAGGCTGTTGGCTGGCTGGCTTCACCTCTAACCAAACACATTCTATCTCTACTGTCTCGAGATCACTTCTACGGGACCAGTTGAGAGAATTGGAAATGTATACAGCAATACCTGTCTCTAATTTTTGATTTGCATCTTTTCGAATTACTTTAAACCCCTTAAGTGAGATTTCGGAGTCGGTTATTTTGTCGTTAAGACGACTTTCTGTGATTCCAAACACATGGAACTGTTTGGACAGTATTACCGAGAGCTCAGGTAATTTGTTGAGCAGATGAAAGATGTTGAGATGGCCTATATATAGACCATTTTTGCTGAGCCACTGATCGTGATTAGCGAACATTACAAACTAAAACGAAGATGTCGCTTGTGGTATACAAATTGCAGGGATATTGAAACTTTATTTTAGAAATAGTTAAGGCTGTTAGGGGGGCAGGAAAATGTCTTTGCTGGAGTGATATCATGAATGCTTGGTGCAGGGCTGCAGGATTGTATCGCATTAGCTGCTGAAGTTGACGGTTCCACTCATAGGGTTGTAGATTACCGTCCAGCGAGGGATTGCTATGAGTGTCACTGGAAGTGCCTGCATTGGAAGCAGGCATCGACGGTACAGCACCATTGTTTAACGGTGTCCCCTTTGACATCATAGAGGGAGACTGTTTTACGGGCAAGGTAGGAAACAAAGTATCATATTTAGCAACATTTGGATTGGAGCTTGGGTTGCTATTCACAACATTGTGTTCCTGGGGTACAGGCAAGGGTGGTGTGGGAAGAGAAGGAGTGTTTTCTGAACACAGTGAGATGGCTGTTGCCGGAGGTGAAGTTCGGTTTACTCCTGTAACTGGTGCTGGTTGTTGTGCACGTTCGGGATATTTTATGTTCTTCGCTAGGAAGCTACTTCCTAGCTTGGAACAATGTATTTGATCCCTGTATAGTTTTTTCTTAGGAGCTCCGGACGGTGACGTAAAGTAAGGGGTGTTATTTATGAAGTTCATGCTATTATTTTTACAGAATTTATATAACGTTAGATTAGCAACATCGGCAGTACGACGCTGGAACCCGTAACATGGTGGAATGATGGATGAAATAAACAAAGATGATTTCGGAAATCTATTGCGCAACAGCACCTCCAATGTAGCTAGTTGTGAGGTGCTGATGATTTTATTATCCATTATGTCATTAACACCAATATGGACTGTTGCTCTCCTAATTCGGTCGTTCACTTGGAATCGTCGCAGTGTAGCGGTCAGCCTGTCAATGTCAGCGCCTGGTACAGGGTAGATTGAAGTTGATTCGCTGTCAGAAGATGACATTCGATCACTATAGATTCCCTTCAGCAGGGAGTCTCCAATGACGACATGTGTTGCACTATGATCTATGGTTATTTCACGCTGCTGGCGTGTCCGCTTGGACTGTTGTTGCCACTGGTCACTGTCGTCTTTCTTGTGTTTTTGTTTATTATATCTTGCTTGCGTTGGTTGTTGATATCCAGTAGTGGTAACGACTGAGGTCTGTGATTCCAAGTCTGCTGCTGGAGAGTCTACACTTAAGGCCTGGAACCTGTTTGCTGACATGCACATCGATGGGGTAGATAGATCGTGTGCGTTCTACAGGTTTAGTGGTGGTTTTGTGCTTGTAGAAACTATCTGTATGTCCATTATGCGACGAACATTCACTGGTAACACACGCATCAGGACATTCTTCAACAGGTGTGTTCACTTGAGGACTTAGAACCTGGCGAGGAGTGGGTGCAAGTGCCAACAGACTTCTGCACATCCTTTTCAGTTTGCATCCAACTAGATAGAAAATGCAGACAAGAAAATCCGGCTGCTGTTGAGGCTGAAGTACAAGCGTTGATTTTCGAGAATTCGCTAGACAGTGACGCGGTCATCTACACAGATGGGTCGGTCGTCCGACATGTGAGAAGCTCATGGGCCTTTACAGCTCGGGCCGGAGGGAGAATTGTGAAGGAGGACTCTGGTGCTTTCACTGAAACCACAAGTAGCCTGACCATGGAAGTCATGGCAGTAAGTAAAGCAATAACATGGCTCGAGACACAGACATTCACTAGGGCATTGTTTCCTTAGCGACTCAATGAACATGATCAAGAGGATAGAGGAGGGGTCGATCCGAAGAGAATGGTTGCTGCCTCTGAAGCGGTCTCGGCTGGCAAAGATTAGTTTCATCTTCGTGCCAGGGCATGCGGGAGTACAAGGAAATGAGCGGGCTGACAAGATCGCAGGTGAGGCTACTGTGGAGGGCGTACGCGCCATGGACCAGGCTGACATTCTGAATGCTCTACGAGAAGTGAGACTTTTGCGAGAACCAAGTGATGACTGTGAATCTACAACAATGGCCAGACTGCGAGAGCAGCAAATTAAAAGAGGGTTTGGGCCAAAAAAGAAACACTACGCAGGAAGCAAAGAAGATTGATAAAAAAAACCAAACAGAATTGGGGTCGTTTTCCGCTACACCCCCCTGCGGGATTTGCTGAGGAGGGGATCCGAGCACTTATGGACTGAATGGTCCATGTTCCCAAAAGGGGAGGATGAATCCCGTCGACTAACTAACTAAATGGGGATCTACAACACCATTTTGGGTACTTTTTTTGTTTGTGCACTTTTATGAAATGACTGGGGCACGCTTTTGTTTCAAGGCTGTATGGAGGTTTTTTAAAAATCTCCTTTTCTTTTTTAAGAAATTCGGATTTCCTCCGAAGAAGAATGTTTTTTTTTTTAAACCCCCCGCAAAAATGTTAGGGGGTGTTGTTTGGGAATAAAATCTTTTTAAAAACCTCGTCTCCAAAGCCTGAATTTGATCAAAGACAACAATTTATTTTTGGCTCTGTGTTTTTGGCCGAAGAAAGCTCTTTGAAGGTGATGTTTATAGTTTGATAAGATTGAGCTGGCGAATTGTGTTTGTTTGTCCAGCTGGACATCAGTGTCTACTAGTTCACTAGATTGTTCACTAGACAACGTGATGGATGTTGGCGATGAAGATGATCGATTCAGTCGCTGAGCTGGCGTGCTAACTAACTTTTGTCCCGTCTTGTTTTTGTTTACATTTTCACATCGCTTTGACACAGTTGATGATCGTAAGGTTGGAGGACATGTTGGCAATATAGGCAGCCTCGACAAGGCAAGGATTAAATAAAACTGCAGGCCTTTCTGTAGATCGTGCGTGGCGCTTATCTCTTGCTAGTCACACATAGTTAAGTCTCACGTTGTCGTGAATCGATAATTGGTAAAAATCAAAAATGGATGCTCTTACCCTCACGTGTCACAATGAAATCTTCATTTAACTAAATAAACAGTCACATAAACTTGACAGTTGAGAGTGTGTACATTCAGCACAATAATGGAGTAAATAAAAGCGCCGGCCCTTCTGTAGGGCGTGCGTGGTGATTATCACTTGTTAGCCCCGCATGGCTAATTCTCACGCTGACGTGGTCGACTAATTGGTAACATTCAAAAACGGCTGCTCTTACCATCACATATCACAAAGAATCCCTCATTTCACTGAATAAACGGCACATAAACTTGAAAGTGTTGAGTAGTATGTAAATCCACTCTTAGAACGAAACAATGATATACACAACATTGCGATTGAATTAAGTAAACTTGTTAAAATATCAAAATCGAGAGAGTGAATGTAAAAGATCAGTGAGTTGCCCCATGCATCATGATCCATCTTTCTGCCTGTCAAGATTACTCCAGAGGAAAAATAGCACCAATACACCTGGAAGAAGACAAGCTGTAGAAGTTACCGGATCAGCAAAGCTGCCCGCTTGTCGGAGCTTCCATCCTAGACCAAATAGCGCGAGGTAAATATCCTGCACTAGGGGAAGGCTCGTTTCCACCCAGTTGTTTTTTTCCTCCGCCCGAAGCGGTTGGCACGAGTGACGTGTTTGGTTTTTTTGAGCGTTGCCAAAAATACCATTAAAAGAAAGCAGATTTGTACCGTTTACTGTCAAAAACCGGGTTTGGTAGGTTTTTTCTGACTATAAGATCTGACTGTTTAACCCCCGTTTCTTTTAAAACCTTTCCCTTTTTTTAAAAAAAGTGGCAAACCATGACACGCTTAGTTCTAATATGGGGGAACTTCTGTTTTGAGAAATGGCTTTCCAGCAGTAGGGTATATTACAAATTTTATATTTATAACTATAAAATTTTTCAATTTTTTGTGTGGATGCTCAAAAGACATTTCCATTTTTTTAGGGTTTTAGTGACGTAGGGAAGGAATTTTTTATGGGGGGTGGGGGTTTTAAAATATAATTGGTTATTTTTTATGGGTTTTTTGAAGAGGGGCGAGAGAGAGGGGGAGAGAGAGAGAGAGAGAGCGAGGGAGGAGAGAGAGAAGGGGGCCAAAGGGGGAGGAATGGTGATTATCACTTGTTAGCCCCGCATGGCTAATTCTCCACGCTGACGTGGATTGATAATTGGTAACATTAAAAAACGGCTGCTCTTACCATCACATATCACAAAGAATCCCTCATTTCACTGAATAAACGGTCACATAAACTTGAAGTGTTGAGTAGTATGTAAATCCACTCTTAGAACGAACACAATGATATACACAACATTGCGATTGAATTAAGTAAACTTGTTAAAATATTCAAAAATCGAGAGAGCATGTGAAGACACGTCCGCTCGTTACCGGAAACCGGATGTGATGAGAGAGAGAGAGAGAGAGAGAGAGAGAGAGAGAGAGAGAGAGAGAGAGAGAGAGAGAGAGAGAGAGAGAGAGAGAAGACAGACAGACAGACAGACAGACAGACAGACAGAGAAGGAGAGAGAGAGAGAGAGAGAGAGAGAGAGAGAGAGAGAGAGAGAGAGAGAGAGAGAGAGAGAGAGAGAGAGAGAGAGAGAGAGAGAACGAACGAACGACTTTATTTTCAAAGGGTAACAAATTGGGCACGCAGGCCCGTCTTACATTTGGCCCTTCCAGTCACTCATCTTTCTTTCATCAACAGTGCATAAGAAAAAAACATTGTCAAATGAATTTTGTAAACATAAACAGTGCATATTACCATGTTATGAGACACATCCACCACCCACCCACACATCCCCCATTCACTCCAACTCCCCCACCCAACCACACACACACAAACCAGACACACATACATCCTCCAGCCATCCACCACATCCCTACACCTACACATCTCCCCACCTACACACACCTCCCACCCACCACACATCCCATCCACCCATACCCCAAGCCCACACACATCCACCAACCCACACATCCCCCACCCACTCACATCCACCCACCTACACCCACCTACACACATCTCCCCAACATCTCACATATCCTCTACCCGTCCCATTGGCCACCAAAAATCACCCACCCACATATCCTCCTCCACCCACACACCTCCAATCACCCAGCCAAACACACATACCTCAGCCACACATCACCCACGCACACACACACATCTCCCCGCCAACTCACATATCCCGCACCTACCCACACACAAATTCTGCACCCACCCGCATAATCTACCACCTCCCCCAGCCCACTCACAGATCCTGAGCCCACCAATACAAATATCCTCCACCATCTCCTAACCTACACACATTCACCCACTCACATATCCTCTACCCACCCACACATCTTCCACCCACTCATCACCAGCCACACATTCCTTAACCACACACCTCTACGCATATACACACATCCCCACCCACACACACATCTCCCCACCCATACACTCATCCCTCACACACATCCCCGCTAACCAACACATCCCTTATTCACAAACACACACCTCCCATCCACGCACACACAACCCACACACACACATCACCCCACCCATACACTCATTCGCTCACACATCCCTAGACACACGTACTTATCCCTCAACCATTAACACCAACACATCCCTCACCCACTCATCAACATATACATCTCCTATCTACTAACCCACACTCACAAACCCCAACCACCCATCTAAACACACACCCCCACCCTCACACACATCCTTCACCCACCCGTACACCCCCACCCACCCACACACACATCCTTTATCCATACCCATCTCCCCTCCCACACATCACCACACCCACGCACATCCCAAAGACATTCTTCACACACTCACATATCTCCCCACACATCTCCTACCCATCCACACATCCCCTAACTACAATCACCCTCACTACCCACACATACATCCTCCCACACACATATCCCCACACCCACAACCACCCCACATGCACACATCTCCCACCCGCCACATATCCCAAACACCCGCATCTCCACACCCATACATATATCCCCCACCCATCCCATAACCCACAAACAATCATCCACCCACATATCCTCCTCCACCCACTCACCCACAACCACCTAAGCCAAACACATATCCCCACCCACACACACATCTCCCCGCCAACCCATACATCACGCACGTACCCACACTTAAATCCCGCACCCACCCACACAATCCCACCCGCCCCACCCACACATCCTGAGCCCACCCAAACACATCCCGAATCCACCCACGCATACATCCCCAACCATCCCCCAACCTACCATTATTAACAAGCTCCCACACTTTACACACACATACAGTGACGATTGTCGTGAGCATTCTCGCAAAATTATAAAGGAAATGGAGAACAATTGTACATATACATTTTATAACGAGAGAGAGAGAGAGAGAGAGAGAGAGAGAGAGAGAGAGAGAGATGAGAGAGAGAGAGAGAGAGAGAGAAGAGAGAGAGAGAGAGAGAGGAGAGAGAGAGAGAGAGAGAGAGAGAGAGAGAGAGAGAGAGAGAGTGTGAGAGAAATCAAATCAAATCAAATCAACTTTATTAGGGTCACAAATTTTGCGCGCAGGCCCGTCTTACATTCGGCCCTTCCAATCACTCGTCTTTCGTTCATCAAGAGCATTATACATTTGCATAGGAAGAAAAATAAACATTGTGAAATGAATGTTGTAAACATAGACAAGGCTAATTACCATGGTATGAAGCCCATCTCCCACCTATCCATACATCACCCCACCCACACAACACCCCCACCTACCCACACACATGCGCACCAAGGGACACATATACACCCCCACCTACCGACACACACACCAAGGGACACATACATACCCCACCAACCGACCCATCCCCCACCCACACACACTGCCCTCACCTGATCCCCCAACCAAAACACACTCGCCATCGACAAACATTCCCCCACCAACCCACACATCCCACGCCCATCCACATTCTACCCCACACATCCTCTCCCCACCCACACCTCAAACCACCCTTCCCCCAGCCACATCTCCATCGACAACATATTCCCCACCCACACACACAATCCCCCACCAACCCACACATCGCACATCCACTGACACATCCCCAAACCATACACACACATCCCCACCAACTGACATGTCCCTACCCCCCCCCCCCCACACACACACACATCTCCCTAACCACCCATACATCCCCAATCCACTCACACACACACCACCACCCACACATACAACTTCCACCCACCCACACATGCCTTAACCTAATCCCCCACCACACAATCCCTCACCCGCACATCACATACACCCCCTACCACGCACTATTCCCAACCCACGCACCACACACACACATATCCCTCACCAACACATCCCCACTTACACACCACACACATATCCCCCACCCAGATACCACAAAATAATCCCACCCACACCCACACAGATACCCTTACCCATCCACCCCACATACCCCCACTCACACACCACAAAAATCCCCCACCCACACACACATACCTCACCCACACAATATCACCAACCAACACACCACACACCTCTCCCCACCCACACACGCATTCCCTACCCGTCCACCAACACACACTCACTCACACATCCTCCACTACGCACCCACACACCCCACCAACCCACTCCCAACCAAACATCTCTCGATCACAATACCCCTACCCCCACACACATCCTCCACCCACTCACACATCCCACCCCGACACATACAACTCCCTCACCCATCTACACATCCCTAAGCCACTCACACACCTCCACCCACACATTCCCCATCCACATACACACATCTCCCACCCACACTCCTCCACATACTTCCCCCAACCACCACAATCCTCTGCTCACCCACACATATACCACACCCATACGCACAATCCCCACACCCATCACACACATCCCCCACACCACATACTATCCTCCACCCATACCACCACAAACATACCCTCCACCCACACATCATTCACACATCCCCCACCAACACACCGCACACATATCTCACACCCACACACCATACACTTCTCCCCACCCGCCCTTCCATCCCAAATCCACCCAACACAATCCCCTACCCACACAACCCCGACTCCCACACATACTTCCTCAAACCATCCACACATCTCCACCCACATAAACACACATCCCCTGCATCCGTCCTATACACATATCCTCCACCCATACACACATCCCCCACACCCATTCCAACACCCGTACTTTCACCCCCACACATCCATCCACACATCCCACCAACACCCACAAATACCACTACCCACCAAAACCCACACACCCCAACCCATCCAAATGCATACACCCACCCACACACTCCCCACCCACACACCCCCCACCCACACATATCCCCACACTCACACACATCCTCCACATACACTCACACTTCCTCACATCTAGACACATACAAAATGTCTCACGTTAGTATTGAAACTAGTATGAACAAACTCCCACACTTTACTCACACACATACACTGACACTTGTCATGAGCAGTCTCATAAAAATGTTAAACATGGAGAAAAATGTGTACATAAAATGTATGTGACGTAAAAATAGTGATGCTCTCTCTCTCTCTCTCTCTCTCTCTCTCTCTCTCTCTCTCTCTCTCTCTCTCTCTCTCTCTCTCTCTCTCTCTCTCACACACACACACACACACACACACATTCACTCTCACGCTCACACATTCACTCTTCCGCTCATTGATTCACTCTCACGCATTCACTCTCCCGCTCATTCACTCTCACGCTCACTCATTCACTCTCCCACTCACTCATTCACTTTCCCGTTCATTCATTCACTCTCCCGCTCACTCATTCACTCTCCCGCTCACTCATTCACTCTCACGCTCACTTGTTCTGTCTCTCATTCACACTCACTGACTCACTCACTCAAACTACAGTAATGAACATGAGTTTATATTATGCATGATAAAATCAAATGGTATTTAACTGATAATATGACAGATGAGAATACACAAACATATGGATTCGCGTGTTACATAACATGCGTGTTACATGACATGCATCTGCTCAGCTCTCTCTCTCTCTCTCTCTCTCTCTCTCTCTCTCTCTCTCTCTCTCTCTCTGCATTCTTTCATATACACACACTCACACGCATGCGCGCGCTCACACACACACACACTAACACATCAACTCTCCCACTGTCTCACTCTCTAACACACAATCCTTCACACACACACTCACTCTCTCAATCACACTATCTCACACATACACATGAACGCACGCATACACTCCCTCACTCACTCTCACACATACACGTACGAATGCATGCACTGACACATTCCCCCACCATTTCTCGCTCAATCACTCTCTCCACACACACGCATGCACGTGCGCACACACGCATTCACTCTCTCCCTCTCACTGACACCCACTTTCTCTCTCTCTCTCTATCTCTCTCTCTCTCTCTCTCTCTCTCTCTCTCTCTCTCTCTCTCTCTCTCTCGCTCCCACACGCACACACATATATAGTGAACAATTATAGTTAAACAATTATAATGAACAATTATACTGAACAATTATACCAGTAAATGAATTATGGTGGCATATAGTCGGTATGGATTAAGTATTGAAAGAGTTTTCGGTTAAATGTGTAGGGACTCATTGGAGTTTTCAGATCTGGAGGCAGATCATTCCATAAGTGAGCACCAGAATAGGCGAAACATGTTTTGTATAGGTCCAATCTAGGCTTTGAGACATGTAACAAATTTAGGCGCTTGCTGTTCATTGCATTAGATTGAATCAGCGGCAGAAGATACTCTGGGGTATTTTGAGATACAATTTTATTCACTAATTTGGCTTTGTTGAAAAGGAAGCGCTTTTGTAGTGGTAGAAGTCTTAGATGACTGTACAAATTATTACTTTCAACGTGCTTTATGTCAGAAACCAGACGAATAGCGCGGTTTTGTAGAGAACATAGTCGTTTTAAATTAGATTTAGGGCAACCATCCCAAACTGTGGAACAGTAATCGAGATGTGATTGGATATAGCATGTATAGAATATTTTTCGTGTGCTTTCGCCCAGGAAGTGCTGAATGTTAGCAAGTTGGTAAACTTTTTGTGCTATTTTCTTGGTAAGAGCGTGAACATGAGAGCTCCAGTTCAAATGGCTGTCTATTAAAAGCCCTAGTGTTTTATGTTCAGTCACATTAACTATAGGTAACGTGCCCATGCGGAGTTCGAGCGGTGATCCAGTTATGGCTAGTGTCTGTAGTTTTTTGTCTGGTCGTTATTAGCATGGATTTGGTTTTGTCGATGTTAATTTGCATGCGGTTTTCATTGCTCCATCTAGTAAGATTATCAAGTTCCTTTTGTAAAGAATTCTCTAATTCACTACGGTTTTCTTGACTAGTATATATAGTACAGTCGTCTGCGAATAGATCACAAGTTGTATTGATATATAAAGGAAGATCATTAATATAAACTGCAAAAAGCAGCGGACCTAGTATTGAGCCCTGAGGCACACCAATATTAAGCTGTGTGGGTCTTGATAGACAGTTGTTGAAGGACACGACTTGTTGCCTGTCGGATAGAAATGACGTAATTATGTTCACCATGTTGGTGCTTGTCTTCATTTGCTTTAGTTTTCTAATTAAAATATCGTGATCTACCATATCAAAAGCTTTTTTAAAGTCTACAAACACCGCTCCACAAATTCTACCGTTGTTGATGTTTAAGTGCCAGTTATCGGTCATTTTTGTCAGAGCACTATGGCAAGAATATTTAGGTCGAAACCCAGATTGACTGTTAATTATTAGATCATTGTTAATTAAATGGTGTAACGTTATTTTATGAATGTGTTTTTCTAGTGGTTTTGATAGCGACGATAGTAAGGAAATAGGTCTATAATTACCCAAAACGCTATTATCGATTGAGCCATTTTTAATAAGCGGAAACACTTTAGCAATTTTAAATGCAGATGGAAAGTAGTTTTTGGCCAGGAACTGGTTATATATGAACATTAAGGACTCGCTAATGACTGGTGCAGCACAACGAAGAATTCTATTACTGATACCATCTAGGCCGTGTGAGTTTGTTGATTTGAGGTTCAAGAGATATTTATAAACGTCTGCAACAGACATTAAAGGAATCTCAGCGGGAATATTTCTGGCGCACTTCTCCTCACAGAATGATGCCAGTGAACTTAAATTACACGATGAGTCTGGTATTGAAGACTTTAGATTCTCTATTTCTGATTGAAAGAACCAACTGAATTCATCGCATGTTAAAGAATTTGGGATTGCTGATTCTGTAGGGCGTTTCTTATTGGTTAGCAAGTTATTAGCCTTCCATATATTTGTACTGTTTGAATTATCTACAATCAAATTTTTAAAATGATCTGTTTTTATCCTACGAATTTCATATTTAACTTTATTCCTTAGTCTGCGGTAATTGATGAAGTCTTTATTTTTGTGTGCTGTATCTCGCTCTCTCATGATTTCCAGCACTTCTCTAGTGACCCATGGGGATTTATGCTGATTTTTGACTCGAACTTCTTTGATTGGCACGTGTTTATCGAACACATTGTAGACTGTCTTCGTCCAGAAAGCTAATGCATCGTCCGGGTCAGGAAGTTGGTAAACGTAATCAAGGGCTGCTTTTCTTAAGTCTTGCAAAAATAAATCTTGGTTGAATGCTTTATAATTCCTAAATTTGATACTTACATGTTTATGTTTAAGAGGTTTGAACCCAATTCTTGACCATGTACAACATACCGGGTAGTGGTCACTAACTGTACAAACAGGAACAGAACATTCAATAATATTATCTGGACAAGTAACATATATATGATCAATTATAGTTGAGGATGTGTCAGTAACCCTTGTGGCACGGTTTATTAGTTGTTTGAAATTGTAAGAAAGAATGATATCGTCCCATGTCTGGTTGGATTTACTAATATCTATGTTGAAGTCACCTAGTATCATAACTTCTCTACCTGCTGTAAACACTCTATCCATCATTGTAGTGAAGCAGTCATACCAACTGTACCCGGCACAAGAATTCCTATATAGGTATCCAATGAGAAACGGCTGTTGGCTGGCTGGCTTCACCTCTAACCAAACACATTCTATCTCTACTGTCTAGAGATCACTTCTACGGGACCAGTTGAGAGAATTGGAAATGTATACAGCAATACCTGTCCTCTAATTTTTGATTTGCATCTTTTCGAATTACTTTAAACCCCTTAAGTGAGATTTCGGAGTCGGTTATTTTGTCGTTAAGACGACTTTCTGTGATTCCAAACACATGGAACTGTTTGGACAGTATTACCGAGAGCTCAGGTAATTTGTTGAGCAGATGAAAGATGTTGAGATGGCCTATATATAGACCATTTTTGCTGAGCCACTGATCGTGATTAGCGAACATTACAAACTAAAACCCCACCCACACACACACACATCTCCCCACCCATACACTCATCCCTCACACACATCCCCGCTAACCAACACATCCCCTATTCGCAAACACACACCTCCCATACACGCACACACAACCCACACACACATCCCCCCACCCATACACTCATTCGCTCACACATCCCTAGACACACGTACTTATCCCTCAACCACTAACACCAACACATCCCTCACCCACTCATCAACACATACATCTCCTATCTACTAACCCACACTCACACACCCCAACCACCCATCTAAACACACACCCCCACCCTCACACATATCCTTCACCCACCCGTACACCCCCACCCACCCACACACACACATCCTTTATCCATACCCATCTCCCCTCCCACACATCACCAGTCCCACGCACATCCCAAAGACATTCCTCACACACTCACATATCTCCCCACACATCTTCTACCCATCCACTCATCCCCTAACTACAATCACCCTCACTACCCACACATACATCCTCCCACATACATATCCCCACACCCACAATTACCCCACCTGCACACATCTTCCACCCGCCACATATCCCAAACACCCGCATCTCCACTCCCATACATATATCCCCCACCCATCCCATAACCCACAAACAATCATCCACCCACATATCCTCCTCCACCCACTCACCCACAACCACCTAGCCAAACACACATCCCCACCCACACACACATCTCCCCGCCAACCCATACATCACGCACGTACCCACACTTAAATCCCGCACCCACCCACACAATCCCACCCGCCCACCCACACATCCTGAGCCCACCCAAACACATCCCGAATCCACCCACGCATACATCCCCAACCATCCCCCAACCTACCATTATTAACAAACTCCCACACTTTACACACACATACAGTGACGATTGTCGTGAGCATTCTCGCAAAATTATAAAAAAAATGGAGAAAAATTATACATATACATTTTGTAACGAGAGAGAGAGAGAGAGAGAGAGAGAGAGAGAGAGAGAGAGAGAGAGAGAGAGAGAGAGAGAGATAGAGAGAGAGAGAGAGAGAGAGAGAGAGAGAGAGAGAGAGAGAGAGAGAGAGAGAGAGAGAGAGAGAGAGAGCAGTATGAAATTAGCTACACATGTGGCTTCTAGCTGTTTGCAGGTACAAAGAATTTATTTGGGCCGTTAGCTAGGCTAGGAGACCGAGGTCAGTACATAGGCTTCACCTGTGCCTGCCTAGGCAAAGGTCAACCTCGATTGACAAAGAACACTGACTCACAAAGATCCCCTCCCTCCCCCCCCCTCCCCCCTCCGGTAAGCTGTCCGGGGTGTAGACACCGTTAACAAAGAAGGAACATGTGTATTCCCTCCTTGTGGGGTTTGTGAAGATTAATTATTTGGCCCTGTTTTCCCCCGATATGTGTTTGAACGAAAGATGGTGCAACATAATCACTGGCAATAATTACTAATAATAGTTGATTGAGTTTAGTGGTACATTAGGGATTCAGAAATATCAGTGAAAGTATGTGTTTAAACTTGTATAGTATGAAGTGTGAAATTGATGGGAGTGGCATGTTACTTAATTTGGGAATAGCTGGGAAACTGTCTGTTGAAAGATGTGTGCTAGTATGTGTGAGTGTATTGTGTGGTGATGTGACATTGGGAGAATTCTGGAGGCTGATCGGCAGATGAAGAGACAGGTAATGCCTGGTACACATGGCACCGTTTATGATGATAACAACCGACCTATGACAACTGACAAGGACAAAGGGGAGACTTTTCTTGCGCGACTTTTAAAACACACGGATCAGCAAAATAAGGCTATTAGAGATAACGCCAGAGAAGCCTTGTCACGGGACACTAGGAAGGAGGGCTGTGAGATTAAAGTGGAGGACATTAGACGGGTACTGAAGTGGGCTAAAGACACAGCGCCAGGTCCAGATGGGGTGAGGTACTCCCATATGAGGAACATAAATGAGGGGGACTTGGGGGAGATGGCTCTTTGTTTCAACCTAAGCATCAATACGGTGGAAATACCCCACGATTGGCTGCATAGCTACCTGGTCCCACTCCCAAAGCCAGGTAAGGATCACTCCAGACTTAATGGATCAATCAATCAATCAATCAATCATGTGCCATGCCGGAAAGCGTGGGTGGTCATGACTCGCCATTTCACTCGATCACCAGTGTCGTGGATCAGCTCAGTGTTCCTGTCTCGTCCATGCCATGTGGCCAAGCCATCCAGGTATTTTCCTCTCGGTCTTCCTCTTGGTCTGTTCCCTTCGATCTTGCCAGTTGTCACTAAGTTCTCCAATCCATTTCTTCTCATAACATGTCCAAAAAATTTTGACTGTCTACGTCTAATTTCTCTAATCAGTTTACGATGTTCATTTGTCTCTTGTAGTACTTGGTCATTGGTTTTTCTGTCTGTCCATTGTATTCTTTGCATTTTCCTCAGAAAACACATTTCTACAGCCATCAGATGTTTTTCATCTTGACTGCCCATTGTCCAAGTTTCACATCCATACAAAAGAACAGGCTCTATGTATCCCCTCAACACTCTTTTTCTCGTTTCAATTGACATCTTTTTATTGGTCAGAATGTTTTTCATCTTGCTAAAGACTACTTTCGCCATGGCGATTCTTGTTCTAATCTCTTCAAGGCATCTCCCATCAGATGTTATGACTGTTCTCAGATAATTGTACCGATTCACTTGTTGAAGAATATTTCCATTTACTTGTATATTACATTGTGGCACTTCTTCCTTCCTACTGACGACTATAACCTGAGTCTTTTTACAATATAATTCTAACCCCATTTGCTCACTGTGTACAACAACCGCATCTACTAATTGTTGCAGGTCCTGCGCATTGTCTGCAATTAATACTGTATCATCTGCATATCTAATGTTATTGATGTTTCTTCCTCCAATGCTGATTCCATTTATATCCTCTACATTTCTAAAAATATTTTCACTGAACAGGGAAAAAAGATCTGGAGACATCACACATCCCTGCCTAACACCTCTCTTAATCGGCTGATACTGTCCCATTTTATTATCAATCCTTATTGCAGCTTGTTGTTTCCAATATATATTTTTTATAAGTCTAATGTTTTTCCCATCAATTTGTAGATCTGTAAGCATATCCACCATGTTGACATGTCTAACTCTATCGAAAGCCTTTGTATCTTATATATAAATAAGGAGCGTATGTCTGTCTGTATCTATGTATGTATCTATGTATGTCCTTTGTGCGCTCGCGAACGGCACATCCGATTGAGATGAAATTTTCTACACGCCTTCCTTTAATTCCAGAGCTGTCAACTGTCATAGTTTTTTAGTGTGAAATCGCCTGCTTACTCAGTATTATTTCATTTTTCATTTTTCATTATAATTGTATATATTTCAGGGGACCTAACTCCGTAAAAGTTATTTCAAGGGGCATAACTTTTCTGTATAACTTATAGTCATATTGTGGCATCGTTTTCAAAGATTTATAAACTCTGTGTCCATAGTTATTTACCGGCATATGAGTTATAATAAATAATGATACAAACTGTAAGGCATTTTTAAAGTTTTCATAAAAATAATGCACAATGCATAACATTGTAACTCATCTTTATTTGCTTAAGAAGTTACTGTAGTCATGCAGGTGATTAGCAAGCGTTTTCATTAAAAATAATGGATGGTGTCTGGAAGGACATTCTTTTAAGTTATTTTTTTTGTTGTATGAATTTAATGAGAACTTATATGACTACTTATGTGAATTAAATGAGATGCTCCCCACCAGGGACTGGGCGAAGCCGGACAGGGTCAGGCAGACAGATAGACAGACAGACAGACAGACAGACAGACAGACAGACAGACAGACAGACAGATAGTCGGTAACGGGAACGGGAACTTATATGACTACTTATATGAATTAAATGAGATGCTCCACACCAGGAGCTGGGCAATGCCGGGCCGGGTCAGACAGACAGACAGACAGACAGACAGACAGACAGACAGACAGACAGTCGGTAACGGGAACGAGAACTTATATGACTACTTATATGAATTAAATGAGATGCTCCCCACCAGGGACTGGGCGAAGCCGGGCCGGGTCAGCTAGTCTTATATATAAATAAGGATCGTATGTCTGTCTGTCTGTCTGTCTGTCTGTATCTATGTATGTCCTTTGTGCGCTCGCGAACGGCCCATCCGATTGAGATGAAATTTTCTACACGCCTTCCTTTCAGTCCAGAGCTGTCAACTGTCATAGTTTTTTAGTGTGAAATCGCCTGCTTACTCAGTATTATTTCATTTTTCATTTTTCATTATAATTGTATATATTTCAGGGGACCTAACTCCTTAAAAGTTATTTCAAGGGGCATAACTTTTCTGTATAACTTATAGTCATATTGTGGCATCGTTTTCAAAGATTTATAAACTCTGTGTCCATAGTTATGTACCGGCATATGAGTTATAATAAATAATGATACAAACTGTAAGGCATTTTTAAAGTTTTCATAAAAATAATGCACAATGCATAACATTGTAACTCATCTTTATTTGCTTAAGAAGTTACTGTAGTCATGCAGGTGATTAGCAAGCGTTTTCATTAAAAATAATGGATGGTGTCTGGAAGGACATTCTTTTAAGTTACTTTTTTTGTTGTATGAATTTAATGAGAACTTATATGACTACTTATGTGAATTAAATGAGATGCTCCCCACCAGGGACTGGGCGAAGCCGGACAGGGTCAGGCAGACAGACAGACAGACAGACAGACAGACAGACAGACAGACAGACAGACAGATAGTCGGTAACGGGAACGGGAACTTATATGACTACTTATATGAATTAAATGAGATGCTCCACACCAGGAGCTGGGCAATGCCGGGCCGGGTCAGACAGACAGACAGACAGACAGACAGACAGACAGACAGACAGACAGACAGTCGGTAACGGGAACGAGAACTTATATGACTACTTATATGAATTAAATGAGATGCTCCCCACCAGTGACTGGGCGAAGCCGGGCAGGGTCAGCTAGTAGTCAATAAAGCAAAGATGTATATCCTTGTTTATTTCTATAGCACGTTCAATAACTGTTCGCAGCATATACACAGCATTTACTGTACCCTTTTCTTCTACAAACCCACATTATTCTTCCCCTATTTCAGGTTGTATTTTCTTCCTCACTCTTTTTCTCACTGATTATTCTTAGTAAAATCTTTGTGATGTGACTCATTATACTAATTGTTCTATATTGATCACATTCCAAGGTTCCTGATTTCTTTGGGATTGCAATAAATACAGAGTTACATAATTCAGGAGGTATATCTCTAGTATCATATAATGTGTTCATCAGTCTGGTGACTTGCTCTAGTCCAAATTCTTCTAATGCTTTAATCATTTCTGTTGTGATGTTATCTGCACCGGGGGCCTTGCCAGCTTTCATATGCTTAAGAATATTTCGAACCTCCATCTCCAAAATTGGCGGTCCTTCATTATTAAATCTAATATAATACTGTTCGTATCTGTTATCATCATAAAGGTGTTTCACATAATATGTGTGTATGTGCGTGGGTATATGTGTGTACTTGCGTGTGTATGTTGTGTGTGGGTGTGTGTATGTACATGTGTGTGTGTGTGTGTGTGAGAGAGAGAGAGAGAGAGAGAGAGAGAGAGAGAGAGAGAGAGAGAGAGAGAGAGAGAGTTGAGCCCACGCATGTCATGTAACATGCTATTCCATATTTTTTATGTATTCTCATCTTTCATATTATGAGGTATCGTTTTGTATGCCACTTGATTGTCCTGTAACATGCCATTCCATATTTTTGTTTGTTTGTTTTTTTTTTTTTTAATTATTATTATCTTATCATTTTGTATGCCACTTGATTTTATCATGTATAATATAACATTATTGTTATGTGAGTGAGAGAGTTAGTTAGTGAGAGAGAGAGAGAGAGAGAGAGAGAGAGAGAGAGAGAGAGAGAGAGAGAGAGAGAGAGAGAGGAGAGAGAGAGAGAGAGAGAGAGAGAGAGAGAGAGAGAGAGAGAGAGAAAAGAGAGAGTTGAATTGCATCACTAATTTTTACGCTACATAAAGTATATGTACAATTTTTTCTCCACTTCTTGTAATTGCGAGAATTCTTACGACAATCGTCAGTGTCTCAATTGTGTATAAAGTGTGGGAGTTTGTTATTATTAGTTTCAGTGATCATGTGAGGCATCATGTATGTGTCTAGATGTGAGGATGTGTGTATGGGTGTGTATGTGAGGATATGTGTGTGTGGGGGATGTGGGGAATGTATGTATAGAGGGGTTGTGTGTGGAGGATGTGTATGGGTTAATGGGTGATGTGTGGATGTGTGAAGGGATGTGTAGTCGGTGGTGTCGTGTGAGT
>JACEFZ010006455.1:0-27706 GCA_014155875.1 Cepaea nemoralis | reverse complement strand
AACTTAACGCCATAGGGTCACCACATTATGCTCCGTTCCTGTGCCTGTGCTGTGATAGAGAAGTCAACTTGCCATGCGGTATGGAGAGGTGCATGTGATACAAACAAAACCATATGGATACGTCAAATTAAATTTATAGGGCGGAGCAAAAGAAGAGGTGGGTTAGAGAAATTTTCCACATGTGGAAGAGAAATAGTGGGGAAGACAGACAGAGGAATGCATACAACCCTTATATAACAGGCTAAACAATCTGGTAATTAAATGATAATACAAGCAGCCCCAGCTTCATTCAAGTATCAAGTCGCAGAGAGGTTGGAGAATATGCTAATCGATTTCTGCTTCAGACCACGCACAGGATGTAAGAAGAAGAAGAAGAAGAAGAAGTTAGTTAGTTAGTTAGTTAGTCGACAGATCATCCTCGTTGCACATCGAACCATTCAGTCCATAAGTGCTCGGATCCCCTCCTCAGCAAATCCCGCAACGTGTAGCGGCTAACGACGCCAGTTCTGTGTTGGTTTATCAATCTTCTTTGGCTTCCTGCGTAGTGTTCTTGTTTGGCCACCCCTCTTTTAATTTGCTGCTCTCGCAGTCTGGCCATTGTTGTAGATTCACAGTCATCACTTGGTTCTTGCAAAAGTCTCACTTCTCGTAGAGCATTCAGAATGTCAGCCTGGTCCATGGCGCGTCCGCCCTCCACAGTAGCCTCACCTGCGAGCTTGTCAGCCCGCTCATTTCCTTGTACTCCCGCATGCCCTGGCACGAAGATGAAGCTAATCTTTGTCAGCCGAGACCGCTTCAGAGGCAGCAACCATTCTCTTCGGATCGACCCCTCCTCTATCCTCTTGATCATGTTCATTGAGTCGCTAAGGAAACAAGCCCTAGTGAATGTCTGTGTCTCGAGCCATGTTATTGCTTTACTTACTGCCATGACTTCCATGGTCAGGCTACTTGTGGTTTCAGTGAAAGCACCAGAGTCCTCCTTCACAATTCTCCCTCCGGCCCGAGCTGTAAAGGCCCATGAGCTTCTCACATGTTGGACGACCGACCCATCTGTGTAGATGACCGCGTCACCGTCTAGCGAATTCTCGAAAATCAACGCTTGTACTTCAGCCTCCACAGCAGCCGGATTTTCTTGTCTGCATTTTCTATCTAGTTGGATGCAAACTGAAAAGGATGTGCAGAAGTCTGTTGGCACTTGCACCCACTCCTCGCCAGGTTCTAAGTCCTCAAGTGAACACACCTGTTGAAGAATGTCTTCGGCTTGACCCATCCACGACCGTCCTCTTTTTAACCTGCTGCCCTTTCAACTTCCTAATTTCACTATGCAGTGGATGTTGTGTGTTTGCGTTAATTCTGAGGTAGGCGCGTGCCCTGCAAACTTGTACTCTCTCTTCAATGGTTGGAAAATCAAGAAGGTAGCGCATCGCCCTGCATGCTGTATCTCTTGTACATCCAAGAATAATGCGCATAGCTTCATTCTGTATCCTTTCCATCCTTTCTATCTGCTTATGGCTGAGAGTCAGGATTGCCATTGCATACTCCAAAACAGACATAACCAGCCCCTCGTACAGAAGACATAGATGGCGCTGCTCACAGTTTGCTGCCGCCATCACCCGCATCGCTGCCAAACCCCGCTTGGCCTTTGTTATCACCTGGTCTATGTGCACATTATAAGCAAGGCTTCGATCAAACCGTATCCCCAGGTAATTCATTGCCTGCGTTCTTTCCACCGTCTCTGAACACAGCATTACAGTTGGTGTTGGATTGTTGACAATATGATTATTCAACGAGAACCAAGTCACTGTTGCCTTTGTTGGGTTGACCATTGCCCCAGCTTCATCACACCAAGTACTTATGCGATTGAGTTCGGTTTGTAGTTCCACAGCAACCTCCTCTCTATCCTTACCCTGACGATACACTTAAACATCATCGGCATATGACAATGTCCTGCCAGGTCCAGTGATCTGCTCACTGGTGATTCTCACTGTGTAGGCGTTGAACAGTACCGGAGATAATGGTGATCCCTGTGGTAGGCCAGGATATATTGTTGTTGGTTCCGAAGTCCAACTGCCACATCTAAAAACTACTTTCCGTTGGAAGAGGGCTGCAGCGATCCAACTAAGGAGGAATGGACTTACGTTTAGTTCAAGAAGCTGAAACATTAAAAAATCCAGTGGTACTCTGTTGTATGCGTCCTCAAGATCAATCGCTGCAGCAACGGTTTCAGTGCCTGAGTGGAAACCTTCGTAGACATCATGGGCAAAGACTGCTGCATTGGTCCATGTTTCTCTTTTTGGACGGTACCCACCCAGGGTAGGTGGGAAAACACCTTGCCTCTCTAGTTGGCTTGATATTTTCCTGGCAATTACCTTCTCCAGCAACTTGCCTATTGTATTCTGCATGGTTATAATTCGATATCCCTGAATTTTTTTGGGGTCTTTGTCAGGCTTCGGCAAGGGAATCAGATAGCTGTGTAACCATTCCTCCTTGATGCTAGCACTCCCTATACTGTTGTTGTACATGTCTGCTAGTTTCTCTAGCTCATTGTCGGTACACCTATTTATGTCGTCGCATCTTATGCCATCAGGACCTGGAGCACTGTTTTTTTATCGTCGAAGCACAGCCTTGATTTCTTTCACTGTCACTGTGTCTTCATCCGAAGTGTTCTGGGCCTTGCATCTGTCTGAGGTGACCTCCTTGGCCAGATTTCGGCCTCCCATGTCTGTCTGGTTGCTCTGCTCAAGGTAGCGTACAAAGAGGGCTTTGCCCTTGTCCTCGTCAGTCCTCTGCCAGATGAGGTCAGCACCTTAAAAGTCAGAAATGCTCTTATTCTTGACTACACCACTCATGCTTTTATGTAGTCGCCAGAACAATTTCAGTGACTTGTCTGTGCTTACTCTTTGACACACCTCTGCCCATTTTTCGCTTTTAACCACCCTCACCAGTTTTTTGAAATATCTTACTTTTGTGTGCATCTCTTTCTAAGTGCTAGCAGGGACTAGTATGACCAGCTCTGTTCTTCTTGGCATTTTGCCATCTCCTTACAGCACTACGCTTATCCACCCAAGCCTTCTCCACCTCGAAACTCCACCACGGTGGCTGCTCCCAGCTTTTTTTCCTGCCCTGAAACGTTCTGCGCTTGTCACGTCTTATTTTACTCACCACATCTTGCCCTGTACTGTCATACTGGAACGTCTTTACCTTTAGCTTGTGCTGCCTGGTTCTGCCTTTCTCCACCAATATGCTGCAAGGGTGGTGGTCGCTGCCATGGTGTCCTAGGACACCCCATCTACACACTGTAGTGAGTGAAGGTGAAACTAGCGCCAGATCAATAGCACTGTCCTCATCGCCTGGACGGCTTGCTGTCCTGGTGACACAGCCACTGTTGATACAAACCAGGTCGATGGATTCCAGTGCAGTCTCGAGCTCCTCCCCTTGTGTATTGGAGGAAGTGTTTCCCCATAATCTGCCTTTAGCGTTGAAGTCACCACAGAAGAAGAAGAAGAAGAAGAAGACGAAGAAGAAGAAGAAGAAGAAGAAGAAGAAGAAGAAGAAGAAGAAGAAGAAGAAGAAGAAGAAGAAGAAGAAGAAGAAGAAGAAGAAGAAGAAGAAGAAGAAGAAGAAGAAGAAGAAGAAGAAGAAGTTAAATTGGTCTTTTGCTTTGCACACGAATAACAGGAGAGGAAATTGTGTTTTCTTATCTCGGGATCATCGGCTTTGATACCCGAAATCACTGGGAGCGAGCCGTCAACATAAGAACGGTGTTTTAGTTTTACAGTCAGTTTTAGACTTTTAACAGAAAAAAACTGGCCAGGGAAGACAGTTATTCTCCGACGACATAGATCCCTCCCATGCATTGTTCCAAGGTAACGGTGCTTCAAATACAGCAGTGTTTGTCACTGTGTCCCCTTTAACCCATACTGCACCAAAGAACTCACCATAAGTTAGTCACCTAATCCATACGTGACCGCAATTTCAGTTTACTAAGTGTGTTTTTTAATGTACCTCAGCTCCCAGATTGAATCAGCCTAAATGGGTACTTTGAAATATATTGGGAAGTATAGGTCGCTTGCATGATATTAACCACATATATTGTGGTCGAGGACCTTTGGAATCGTGTTTATAGCACCGATAAACAGATAAATCATGATGGCTTGAAGAGAATGGTGCTGCAGGGAGTGACCAGAGGATCTAGCCGACACTCAGGACACCAAGGACAGGACAGACGGACATGTAATCAGACTGCTACTGGCACCATTAGTATTGGGGTTCTTCGCTGGCTGTTGCAGGTGAGAACGGAGTACGTATGGTAATGTCCCGAGGAGTCTCTGGTGTCGGTTCTTGACTCAACTCAACCACGTAATCACCGGAGGGCCGATTGGTCTATCGAAATATGGATTTAGCGCCTTATGCTCATACGTCTTCAAGAGTGTAGAAGGGCTACCTCCGGCCCATCTATCCAGCTTTGGTTTTCTTGATCTGCCTCTGTCTCTTTTCCTATAGATCTTTCTAGTTGTCACGATGTTCTCAAATGCGTCTCTTAATCATCATATGACCAAAGAAAGCAGCTTGTATCTTTCCTATTGTTGTATATAATGTTATTGTTTCACTATAATATAATCTTTCACTAGCCTCTTATAGGCAATCATTGTTAGTTACGTTAGCGGTCCAAGGTATGCGCAACATTCGTCAGAGGAACCATATCTCTGTTGCTTCTAAGTTCTTCCTAATTTGTTCATATACATTCCACGATTCACTGCCATACAGCAAAGAAGGTTCTATATAGCATTTCAAAACTTTCTTTCTTAAATTCAGTGATAGTGATTTATTGCATAAGATACTTTTTATTTTCTGAAATGTAGCTTTTGTTTACCCTATTTTGTTCTTAATTTATGTTGTGCTGATACCAGTCAGGTCTTAGTCAGATATGACTAAGCTACCGTATAACAGTAGACGGTACTACCTGGTTTCTGTTAGCGCCGAACGTTGGGCGGCGCTTACCAAACCCGACACCCCACATTGTGCCAACGGCTTCGGGCGGAAGAGCGCAATTGGGAGGGTACAAGCCTTACCCTGGTGCGAGGAAATGCAAGCTAAAGACAAAATTGTCATGGCAGGGCAGACCAGGCCCTAAGCCTTGGTTGGCGACTGGTCTAGGATCGAAGCTCCGACAGGCGGACAGTTAGAGCATTGCTTTGCTGATCCGGCAGCTTCTGCAGCTTGTCTTGTTCCAGATGTAGGGGTGTTACCTTTCCTCTGGAGTGAACTAGGCAGGCCGAGAGAGGGATCATGCTGCATGGGCAACACATGATCTCTATATTTTAGCCCAGGCTTTGTGCTATGGAGAGGCAATAACTCCATCCCTGGTCTTAACTGGTCTCGGAATCAAAGCGAGAGGCAACTGTTACGGGTTATAAGTCCTTGTCAGTTGGCGTAGACATGGGGCGCCACGCGTTGCCTCTGACGGTGGGAGACACCTATAGGTGTCACTGATCAGCCACCGCCCGCCTCAAGCTGGGCAGCCCCCAGCCAATTGGGTGCTGATCCGCCACAGCCTGCCTGCTTCAATGGGTGCTTGGGGCTAGGACAAAATCTGAATCGCAGGCTGTAAAACCAATGCACCAGGTACAAACAAAAGTAAAAATAGAAACCTCAAGCTACGGCTTGCAACCTGGAACGTGAGAACCATGTGTCCAGGATTTTCCACTGACTTGACCAATATTGACGATGTGAGAAAAACGGCTGTGATTGATGCCGAACTCAATCGTCTTAACATTGATATTGCTGGCCTGCAGGAGACTCGCCTCGCTGAGGAAGGGTCACTCAGGGAAAACAACTACACCTTTTTCTGGAAGGGTAGAGGGCAGGCAGAAAAAAGGCAACACGGTGTGGGCTTTGCAGTGAAGAATTCGCTACTGGGAATGATTGAAATTCCAGCAGGAGGAAATGAAAGACTATTATCCCTGCGCTTGGCAACCTCTTGTGGGTTTGCCACCATTATTACTGCATATGCACCGACACTCGATTCCTCTGATGATGTGAAGGATTTGTTCTATGAGGAGTTAGACTCCGTGATCAAGGCAGTTCCAAAATCTGACTACATTTATATGCTCGGTGATTTCAATGCTCGTGTGGGTAAGGACTCGAGTTCATGGCCAGTGTCCCTTGGAAAATACAACATCGGTCGCATGAATGAAAATGGGCAAAGGCTGATGGAGCATTGCACCAGTAATGACCTATGTATTACAAACTCTTTTTTTAAAACAAAAGAGATGCATAAGGTCACATGGAAACATCCAAGATCCGGCCATTGGCACCAGCTGGACTTCATCATCACACGGAGACAACATCTGAACCATATATCATTGACTCGTAGTTACCACAGTGCTGACTGTGATACAGATCATTCTTTGGTTGTTGCAAGAGTTAGACTGAGACCAAAGAGAATCTACACAGCTAAACACAAATCTAGCCCCAGGATTAATATTATTAACACTCATGATCCTGAAAAGTGCTTTCAGTTTCAACAGCAACTTGAAGACGCTTTCACTGATACACCAGAAAATTGTACAGTAAATGAAAAGTGGGGTCAAATTAAGGAAACTCTTTATAAAACTGCCGTAGGGGTTTACGGCACTGTGGATCATAAGAGGCAGGACTGGTTTGCGGCCAACAGTGAGACTCTGCAGCCCTTGATTGATAAGAAGAAGAAAGCTCTCTTAAGAAACAAGGAAAGACCAACGCGTAACACTCTGAGTGAGCTAAGGCAAGCTAGGAAGGATGTGCAAAAGGCTGCCAGGCAGTGTGCAAATGATTATTGGATCAAGTTATGTGAGTCCATTCAAATCGCAAGTGATAAGGGAGACATAAGAAGCATGTATGAAGGAATAAAGAAAGCCTGTGGTCCAGTGATCAAAAGAAGTGCACCGCTGAAAACCTTGACTGGAGAAGTCATCACTGATAAGAAACAGCAGATGGACAGATGGGTAGAGCACTATTTGGAGCTTTACTCAAGTGAGACCAAACTAGCGGATGATGCCCTTAACGCCATAGAGGCTCTACCAACTCTTGACCACCTGGACACACTTCCCACCATAACAGAAGTTAAGTGTGCTATAAATGAACTTGCATCTGGCAAGGCTCCAGGTAAGGATGGGATTCCAATAGAGGTTATCAGGAGTGGGCAAGACACACTCACTCTACAGATCCACCAGCTAATAGAGCTATGCTGGCGTGAAGGACAAGTCCCACAGGATTTCAAAGATTCAAACATCATAACGCTGTACAAGAACAAGGGTGATCGGAGCGACTGTAACAACTATAGGGGTATCTCACTTCTGTGTATTGTTGGGAAAGTATTTGCCAGAATTGTTCTGCGCAGACTTCAAGTCCTAGGAGATCAAGTCTACCCCGAATCACAGTGTGGCTTTCGACAGAACCGGTCTACCACTGATATGATATTCTCATTGCGACAAATGCAAGAAAAATGCCGTGAACAGAATCAACCACTGTTTATTGCCTTCATCGACCTCACAAAGGCATTTGATTTGGTCAGTCGTGAGGGTCTGTTCAAGGCACTAAAGAAGATTGGCTGCCCACCAACTCTTCTGTCCATTGTGGAATCGTTCCACACAGGCATGAAGGGTATAATCAAGTTTGATGGTGCAACTTCTGAAGAATTTGAAATCAAGAATGGAGTTAAGCAAGGTTGTGTACTAGCTCCCACCCTCTTTGGAATATACTTTTCACTTCTACTGAAATATGCATTTCGTGATCAGGATGGTGGTATATACATTCACTCACGCTCAGATGGTGGCCTCTACAATGCTCAGAGATTGAAGGCTAAGACCAAAATTAGGAGGGTACTGATCAGAGAGTTGCTTTTTGCAGATGATGCTGCAGTTACGACCCACTCTGAGGAAGAATTGCAATGTCTACTATCTGCATTCTCCAATGCTTGTTCTGAATTTGGTTTAACAATTAGCAAAAAGAAGACACAGATTATGTCACAATGTGCACATGAGGTACCATCAATCTTTATTGACGACGCCGAACTAGAGATAGTAGACCATTTTACATATCTAGGATCAGTGGTAAATAGCAAATTATCCCTAGATCAGGAAATCAACACCCGGATTGGTAAGGCAGCAACAACAATGAACAGGTTAAGAAAAAGAGTCTGGGAGAACAGGAAGCTTACTGCCAAAACAAAAGTCCTTGTCTATCAAGCCTGTGTCCTTAGTACTCTTCTCTATGGCAGTGAAACCTGGACAACTTACTCACACCAAGAGAACAATTTAAACAGCTTTCATATGCGGTGTCTGCGAAGAATTCTTGGTATTAAGTGGCAAGACAAAATCACAAATACTGAAGTATTGGAAAGATCAGGTTGTGTGACAGTTTATTCCATGCTCAGTCTTCGTAGACTTAGATGGATAGGACATCTTAGGAGGATGGATGATGGTAGAATACCAAAGGATATCTTTTTTGGTGAATTACAGATGGGTAAGAGATCTCAGGGTCGGCCTCTACTACGATACAAAGATGTGTGTAAGCGGGACATGATTGATACAGGCATTGATAATGCACATTGGGAGCAAGTCGCCGCTGAACGTGTTGCATGGAGGGCAAATATCAGAAATGGAATAAAGTCAAAGGAGAAAATTATTGCAGAAAAGTCACACACCAAGCGTTTGAGACGTAAGATGGTGCATGATGGTGGAAATGACCACGTGTTCACATGCACCCACTGTGAACGGACATTTACAGCGCAAATTGGCCTTATCAGTCACACTCGCTACCGCCATAGTTAAAAGTTATTATGCCTTTTTAGAGCACAAACTATCGTCTGTCAAGACGGCAAGGTGCCAATGAATGTTGTGCATCTTCCATTTCATGTTATTATTAGTATTTCACAAGAAGAAGAATGTTCTATACAATATATCTTTGACAGTCTAAGTGAGTAATGAACCCTTTAGAGCTATATCGAGGCTATCCTTATGTACGAAAGTGACCCGTGAACATTAGGGATGAATAATATGGAAGCTGCAGAAGTGCGGTTTTACAGAGAAATATTGAGAATACCATGTCCGGATAAAAAGCGGAGTGAAGGTATCTTAAAAGTACATCTCGTCCTTGATTCTGGGTCGTAAATTACAAGTACCTCAATTCAGAATGGATTCGCCTGATGACGAGGGGCACTGTTAATAGGGAAAGCTAATCCGCACGCAAACTTCAGCCCAGTGCACTCCCCAGTAGTGACAACTACTAGAAGTAATAGCACTGGTGTGAGCCACGCTTGAGTTCCAAAAAACAAAAACAAAAAAAAGTTGAGTCACAAAGAGAGCTGGTTACTCGCATCAGACGAAAACAGTCCACATTCTTTGGGCACGTTATAAAAAGGGAAAAGACAGTGTGCGTCGTGACAATGGAAAAGTTGGAGGCGGTGCGATACAGAGGAAAACTAAGAGAGAAGGTGTTGGACAATTTGACATCATGACACGGAGGAACATCGGTATCAGAAATCATTTTCAGTACACAAGACTGAAAGCTCCATGGGCAATACGAACAAGGGGAAGTTGTTATGTTAGTAGGTCTTAGTCAGATATGAATGAGCTAACATGTGACAGTAAACGGTACTATACCTGTTTTCTGTTTGCACTAAATGTTGGAAGACGCTCACAATCATGATACCCTAAATTGTGTCAACGGTTTCGGGAGGAGGCGCACAATTGGGAGGGTACAAGCCGGACCCTAGTGCGAGAACATGCAACCTAAAGACGAAATATCATGTCAGGGCAGAACAGGCCCTAAGCCATTGTCGGAAACTAGTTTATGATGGAAGCTCCAACAGGCGGACAATTAGAGCATTGCTTTGCTGGTCCGGCAGCTTCTGCAGCTTGTCTTGTCCCATATATATTGGTATTAACTTTTCTCTGAAGTAAACTAGGCAGGCCAAGAAAGGGATCATGCTAACTGACAGAGTTGTTACTGTATAAATATCTTCGCCTTTAATACGAAGGGGCTTCAAACGAGAACGCTAAATGTTTTTGTTTTTTTGCGGGGAGGAGGGGGGTATACTCTGAAAAAGTAAAGAACAAATGTATCATTTCTCGATATAGTCACCACTGCGTCCAATGCAAGTCCTCCATCGCCGATAAAGTGCTTGGATAACTGCAGGGGAAAAAAAGGCCATTTGTCGCGTGTGTAACCACTCATACACCGCCTGCTGTACCTTTTCATTGGACCGAAAAGTACCCCCCCCCCCAAAAAAAAGTCTCGATAAGCTGTCTAAACAAGTGGAAATCACTTGGGGCTAGGTCTGGCGCGTACGGGGGATGTGGTACACACTGAAAGTGGAAGTCTTCCATGGTTTCGACTATGCACGGGCAGAATGGGATCGATCATTGTTATGTTGCAAAAGGGTACCTTAACTCAGAAGTCCGTGTCGTTTGGATTTGATTGCGGATAGAAGATGATTCCTGAGAAGATTTATATAAGTATCACTGGTGACAGTTTTCTCTCTTGGCATGTAGTGCTCTAAAATAACGCCTCGTTCATCCCAAAAGATTGTCAGCATAACTAACCTTCCCTGCAGATAGATGGCTGCGCGCGAAACTTCTTTGGTTTCGGAGCAAAGAGATAGCGCCATTCCTTGCTCGCTCTCTTCGTCTCCGGCTCGTGGTAGTGAACCCAGGTTACAAGACAATGGTGTGGTTATTATAATTTCTATCACACTTTTAAAGTTTTCATTTGAAGCCCTACCCGCCCCCCCCACCCCCACCCCCACCCCCACCGCCACCCCCGCCCCCGTATTTCTTTATAAATATCTCTGTCAGCTTGTTACTTAAAAAATATATTCATTCTATTAATTCGCGTTATAAATATTTCAGTCTACGTGTTTACAATACCTTATTCAGGTTTTGATAGTTTCTTCTCACACCCCTTCCAGATGAAAGTGCAAATATTTTTGAATACCAAGTGTTTATATCAGGAAGAGTTAGAGCATAACAGTCAGAGAACCTTTGTTCGCTGTATAATTACGCACAAATAAAACAAAGATAAAACCCTTAGCAATAATAACGGTGTTACATTATGCCTCTACGCCAGTGATTCTCAACCGGTGGGGAATATCTCCCCCCCCCCCTCCCCCAGGGGGAAATTTTAGGGTTTCCATGGGGGTAATTAAGATTATTTCAAGGTTGCGTTACTACAAGAACCAGTTACTTGATATTGTTTTTCCCTCTACATTTTACATTTCTGTACTTCTCACCTTAATGAAATTCGTTTTATAACGTAAGTAGACCCGCAAATCACGTTTTATGTAGATGTCTAGACTTGTTCTAGTATGTGTTATTAAATTTAATTCCATTTTTATGTATACTGTGTAAGGGTGGGGGGAATTTATAGGGAGGACATTCGAAGAGGGGGGGGGGGGGTACGTTCTTATCATATGGTAAAGGGAGGCATGGGCCAAAAAAGGTTGAGAACCACTGCTCTACGCCGCCGAAGAGCATCTGGTCGCCTAATTAGAGGCGTTGCTTTACATTATTTATCATACATCGGAGGGCATATCGCATGACCCCAAATATTTTGGCTTGTTTGTTAACTAAGGCAGTATTAAGCGCGCACCCAGTGGATCTCACGTTGCATTAATTCTCTGGGGGTTTAGTTTTATTTTATTTTTTAGTTGTTGTTTCTTTCTTCGCTCCCTCGCATTGAACTCAAGCGTAGTTCATATACCCAGCAGCCAGTAGGGTTAGGATCGCCTAGCCTCTCCCAGGAGGGATGAAAAGTGAAAATTACCTGCCGATGACCCGCAGACTACACAAGTCAGCCCCATCTCCCTTTGGTATAGACCGGGAAACCATGATCGCGAGGTGGGAACGGAATTCACTTGGTCAGATTTTTCTGTCCTAAACCTGCGACTGGTCTAGTAAGACCTAAATAGTATAATCGGGAGATCTAATATATATGCAATAAGGCAAACCAGCTCATTGGACAAATGACATCAATACTAAAGAACAAACACGTATCAACAGCTACTATGAAAGCCCTCTACAACAATATTCCTACAAACTTTATGCTACCAGTGCCAAACATGTACAGTGACAGAAAAGGAGAAAAGAAAAATGACAACAAGAGAAATGTGATTCCTGAGAAGAATACTCAATGTATCAAGAAGAGAGAAAATCAGAAATTAAGAAATCAGGACTAAAGCGAGGGTTACAGCAGCTCTACATTTTATTAGAAGGCAGCAAATTAAATGGTTTGGCCATGTAACTACATTACCAACTAACAGTATACCACAACAAGCAATGGTGAACAGGCCAAATGAAAGCAGAAGAAGAGCCTGACCATGTAAACGATGGACAGAGGGAATTGCAGAGTCCGTGGGAATCCCGATACAAGACGCCCATAAACGAGCACTCTCCCGCTGTTTATGCTACACATTGACACCGCAAGGTACAAGAGGAACAAGATTAGATTAGTAAAAGATTGGGCATCTTGGCGTAAGCTAGTTGATGGATTTTGTTCCAATGAGGGATAACGGGATACGGAGAAGAAGAAGAAGAAGAAGAAGAAGAAGAAGAAGAAGAAGAAGAAGAAGAAGAAGAAGAAGAAGAAGAAGAAGAAGAAGAAGAAGAAGAAGAAGAAGAAGAAGAAGAAGAAGAAGAAGTAAGTAAGTAAGTACATCTTTATTTTCCAAGGGTTAAGAATTGGGCACACAGGCCCGTCTGACATTCTGCCCTTCTTCTCTATTTCCTCTCATACATTCTTTCATTCAACATCTCTTATGAAGCAATTCTTTGACAACAAAAGAACAATAAGCATTAAAACGCATGAAAAATAATCAATAATACATGACTCGTTGAGGCAATGTTTAACATGGGCATCATGAATACCAAAGGTGGGTGTAACGTGCCATACATATGGGAATGTTGTTGATTTTTATTATTTATTTATTTTTTTTTGGGGGGGGGGGCTAGTTGTTGTTCGAGAGAAGAAGAAGAAGAAGAAGAAGAAGAAGAAGAAGAAGAAGAAGAAGAAGAAGAAGAAGAAGAAGAAGAAGAAGAAGAAGAAGAAGAAGAAGAAGAAGAAGAAGAAGAAGAAGAAGAAGAAGAAGAAGAAGAAGAAGAAGAAGAAGAAAAAGGGGAGGAGGAGAATAAGAGGATAACGTTGGTTGATTGATTAATTACAATGTGAAACTAAGTTCACTAACCCCTAAGCCATAGGTTTTTTAATCAACAAGATAATAAAAGGAAAATCTTGATTACATACCGTATGTATGAAAATGTGCCCGTGCCACTAGAATAATATGAATATGCCGTGCAAATGAATAATATTACTAAGAAGCTGGACAAAAGAAAGCTACACACACAATGTGGTTTGTGTACCTTTAAGCCTGTCTAGAATATGGAATAGACCACGTCACCAGACTGCTGAACGCAATATATAATACTGGAGATATACCGCCTAAATTATGTAATTCTATATTTATTGCAATCCTGAAGAAATCAAGGGCCTTGGAAATTGATCAACATCGAACAATTAGTATAATGAGCCACATCACGAAGATTTTGCTGAGAATTATCATGCAAAGAACTAGGAAGAAAATAAAACCCGAATGTTGGACAATAGGATGTCTTCATCCGACATACAGGACTTCACGCTGGAGTTCACAGCCAGCGAACGAAAGCAAGCAAGCAATGAGAAGAACAATGTGGGTTTGTAGAAGGAAAGAGTACAGTAAATGCTGTGTTTATGCTGAGAACATTAATTGAACGTTCTGTAGAAGTAAACAAAGGTCTACACCTTTGCTTTATTGACTACACAAAGGCTTTCAATAATGTAAGCATGTCCACGTGATAGAGATGCTTGCAGATCTACAAATTGATGGGAAACATCATGCTGTTATAAGAATTGACAATGAAGTAGATCAATACCAGCCTATTAAGAGAGGTGTGAGACAGGGATGTGTAATAATGTCTCCAGATCTTTTTTCCCTGTGCAGTGAAACTATTTTCAGAAATGTAGAAGAAATGAATGGAATCATCATTGGAGGAAGAAACATTAGATATGTGGATGATACAGTATTAGTTGCAGACAATGAGCAGGATCTGCAACATTTGGTAGATACGGTTATTGCACGCAGTGAACAACTAGGGTTAGAATTAAATTGAAAGAAGGCACAGATTATGGTCCTCACTAGGAAGAACGAAATACCACAATGTATTATACACGCAAATGGGAATATTCTTAAGCAAGTGAATCGGTACAATTATCTCGGAACACTCAAAACATCTGATGGGAGATGTCTTGAAGAGATTAGAACAAGAATCGCCAGGCGAAGGTAGCCTTTTGCAAGATGGAAAACATACTGACCAATAAAAAGATGGCATTTACCACAAGAAAAAGAGTGTTGAGGTGCTACATAGAACCTGTGCTTTTGTACGGATTTGAAGCGTGGACAATGAGCAAACAGGCAGAAAAACATTTGATGTCTGTGGAAATGTGGTTTCTGAGGAAAATGCAAAGAATACCATGGACAGACAGAAAAACCAATGACTAGATCCTACAAGAAACAAATGAAAATCGTAGACTGATTAGAGAAATTAGACGTAGACAGTCAACATGTTTTGGTCACGCTATGAGAAGAAATAAATTGGAGAACTTGGTGACAACTGTCAAGACTGAGGGGAAAAGAGCAAGAGGAAGGCAGAGATGTAAATATCTGGATGGCTTGGCCTCGTGGCATGGTCGAGACAGGAACACTGAGCTGATTCACGACTCTGTTGATCGAATGAGATGGTGAGACATGACCGCCCACGCTTACCGGCATGGCACATGATGATGATGATGGTGAAGTCTGTCTTGTGTCGACCTGTTCCTATTTTGCGTTCATTCGTTTTCGGTATGAGCTAGTTAGCAGCCTCCCTTCATTGCGTTGCCAAGGTGACGCATATCTACATCTACGTAGTTGAGAGAAAGTACAGCAATTCTACAAACTTTTTCCACCTTTGATGATTCATTCTGAGAAATAGGCGAGGCAGTAGTAGGTACTTGTCTTTGCGGTTTAACTCTTTCTATTGCAAGCAGCTGTTATTTCGATAAATTAACGCGCTCACGTGTGTAGATGCCGGATTCCCTGGCGAGGGCGTTATTGACTTTCACTGTAATCCCGTATATCCACGTAGGGTAACTCAGCTGTTCGAGATTCGGTAGCGGATCGCGTCGCGTTGGTTATTTGCGGGGGTATGTGAGCCGGTCGCTGAGAAAGCAATGGCAAACTACTGAGCGTAATCTTGCCAAGACATCAACAACAGCGGTAAAATGCTGGTGTTGACATCGATGTCCTGTAAATAGGATATGCGGGGGGGGGGGGGGGGGACAGAAACAAAAACGTGTGTAGATCCACGAAAACTAGAAAATTATGGGTTTAGCACCACCTGCAAATGCCTAATTGTGTATATAATTGTATCAGTGTATGTTTATTTTGTGTGTGCTGACGAAGGCTCTAGCCGTAACGTCTATTTTGACACTTGTGATTGTATTCTAGTAAAGCTTACACATTATATATCTGGTTATCTTGGGTTTACCCATTGTATTTGTACAACCTTACTGAAACTGCGCCAATTTCAGTGTGTGTGTAAAAACTATACTACTATAGTCGTGAAAACTGTAAATAAGACGACGTTTCGAGAACGCTCCTTTTAATGGCTTCAGGTTCTGACACTTTTTTTGTTTTGTTCGCATATCCTTTACATGACATCGCTGTCAACATCAGCATCTTTCAGCTGATTGTTGATTTCTTGGCAAGATTACGCTCAGTAGTTTGCCATTGCTTTCTGAGCGACCGGCTCACATACCCCGTAAGTTACCGACGCGGCAAGAACCGCTACCGATTCTCGCGTACGTCACGTTACTCACGAGAGTATACGGGATTACGGAGAAAATTGTGTAACGCCTAGACCAGGGAGACCGGTGGTTCTGACACTAAATATGAAATATGAAACAAATTCGGTTATGGGGGAAGGTGTCGGAAAACAATAGATCTCACCCAATCGCCCATTTATAATTTGAATTTAAATGCTTCCGGTGATGTCATTCTTGGTGATTGACATCGTCTGCCGGTGCAGGAAGGATTAATCAATCAAGTATCGTCTCCATAATGAAGGCTGGCCGCAATGGGTCTCCAAGCACCTTCTGTCTCTCGCCTTGATTGTCCATTCTGTCAGACTGATGTTCGTTAATCTCTTGATGTTATCTTCCAACTTGTATCATTCTCTACCTATTACTTGCTTGCCTTCGAACATATTACTTATCCTCCTGTATATTTTTTATAAGAAAGTTATGTCTTTTAGCGTGGCAGAAATATTTGCGTCTTTTTTACTTCTTTCGTCAACTCTCTTTTCATGTAAACGTAGAAGCCACATATAATGTGTTTCACAATTTAATGCCTGACATATTTTGTTGCATCTCGTCAGGTGCATACTGCAGTTACATATAGTGAATAAATGAATAATACTTAAGCTGAAACAATTAAAACAAAGTCACATGTATTGTTCGAATATGGAACGTCTGTTATCGCCAATTTTAATTTGAAATGTATGTGTTTTAAAAGATGTTCAGTTGGTTTTATGTTTGTAAAGTCGTTTAAGCGACTTCTCTGGCGCTTTACGTCCTATGGGATGCGACCTGGAAGTTCATATATATATATATATATATATATATATATATATATATATATATATATATATATATATATATATATATATATATATATATATATATATATATGTGTGTGTGTGTGTGTGTGTGTGTGTGTGTGTGTGTGTGTGTGTGTGTGCGCGCGTGCGCGCGCGTGCGTGTTGTTAACTTCAATTAACATACTTAAATGTGAAAATGTCGCAACATTCTAGGACATTGGCTTCATAGTTAACGACAGTCAGAGACGTTCAAAATAAGTCCAGAAGAGAGTGGCTCTAGCACTGCCGTGGTTAAACGGCATTGGGGGACTGTGGCACAACAGCAAATTACCAGATATCTTTTATATCTATTACTGACACACAGACAGGCAGGCAGGCAGGTAGACAGTCTGACAGACAAGCGAACAGACAAGATTTTGATAGACGGACGAGCCGACTGATTGTTAGAGAGACAGACACGCAGACAGATAAACAGACAGACAGTTAGATCGCCATCCTGGGCAGACAAGTATGTAGAGTATCCTGGGCGGGACAAATCTGTGGAACATCCTAGACAGATAATAGTCTGTGGAGTGACCTGAGCAGTCATTAGTCAAGCTCATAGATTCAGGATTGAACATGGCCTCTGCTGTTATGAAACTACCTGAAGACTGCAAACTTTAAACGCTTGCGAGACTGCAAAAGAGTCATAGTAATCCCCCACAATGATGGTAGGTAATCAGCAACCAAGTCTGGCACTGGCGGTTTGGAGAGTTCACGGGCATGCCTGGAACGAGTATGTTGCTTGGCTATCAGGACGAAATTAACACTGTCACCCATGATTATCTTTTGAAAGTCGTAGAAGTGTAAATTCGACGCGGCAATTAAAAACACAACAGCATCATCATGTGCCTTGCCAAATGGTCTAGACGTTCATGTCTCGCTCCCTTGTGTTCTGGATCAATTATGTTGATGATATCCTCCATTCCACCGTCTTAGACCACTCTATACCATTTCTCTCTGTCTGCCCCTAAGACAGAACCATCTCTGCTACAGCTGATCTTGCCAGTCGTCGGGGTGTTTTCCACTGGCCCATTGCCTCTCTTCTCATTATTTGAACCAAGAAGACTGTTTCCTTCTTATAGTTGCCTGTAATGCTTTACTTTCATTAGTTTCTGTTTGTCGTTCAATGTGTCTATTCCGACAGTAGCGAGAAGACAGGCATGCTTCGTGCAGACTGGCATGCTTTAGTTAAAAAGCCAAAGTTACCGAGCGTCCATTGGATCTTTCACCGGGGCATGCTGGTGTGTAGGGAAACGAGCAGACGGGCAGATTGGCTGAATCTGTACCTCTGGGTGGGGAAACTGGTACATGATAAGGCAGATGTGATCATGGCTCTTTAGCATTTTATATATAGTGTGTAAGAACAGATACACCATTATTACTGGATAGAATAATGCGCCAAGGAGTGACCAGGGGAAGTGGCCGACATTCAGTTCTCCGAGGAAAAGCCAGACGGACACACAGTCAGATTTCAACTGGCACCATTAATATTGCGACTCTTCGATGGTTGTTGAAGATGAGGACGGTGAGCGCATAGGAATGTTAGGAGTGCTATGATGTCGGTTCTTGACTCAACTCAACTAAACTCAATTAATTCCGGCATCGTTTACAAACAGGATGGTTCGCTTGAGGTCTTAACGATCCCCCCAGAGTTTTTCTCAGAGTCGCTCCAGTCGGCCAGATTTTCTCCCTCTGTTCGGGTGAAGTCAGGACAGTCAAGTGGGAGATGTTTTGGTGTTTGCTTGAATGCTCCACATTTACAAGATACAGAGTCAGTGAGACTCACTCGGTAGAGGTGTGATCTGAGTCCACAATATCTTGTTCTGAGTCTGTAGATTTTGGTCTGCAGACTTCTACCAAACTCAGTTATGCTGTCGTGTTCTGGTCTAGAGTTTTTGTTTTCTTACAGCTAGTCTAGCAGCCACAGGTATTTCCAACAATCCTCGCAGTAATCGCTTCGCAGTTGTCTCCAAACTCGTCCTAACTCAGTTCGTTCAAATAATAATAATAATAATAATAATAATAATAATAATATATGCCGTTGAAACTCTTTCAGTTCCAGTCTAACAACGGTTACATTAACCCCACCCTTATTTAGGAATCGCATTCATTCTGTCCAAAACATTTTGTTACATAGCTTTCTATTATCATAGGTACTTATTTAAACTCATTCTGATGCACGCATTTCTTATTATAAAAATGACAATATACTGTCACATAAAGAGCTCAGAAAGTACGCGGTGCATGCGTTATTGAATGATCTTAGCAGTCTGATTCTGATGTCTCTGAACCCGGTTGCAGAATTCCAGATGTGTCCGAGAGTAATGAAAACAGACACATGTTGTTTGTTTTGGTGTCGACAGTTCCCTGTGAATGTCTGTGTATTTGTGTTTGTTTGGTGCACCTGCATCCACCTGGAATGGTTTATCCGTTCCGGTTGTACCAGAGAACTATCGTCTTAAAACTATTAGCTGCTTCTGTTACTAGCCATTGCTCATCATCATCATCCACTGCATTTCCGGCTGGCGTGGGCGATCATGCCTCTCCACAAATTACGATCTCCAATGTCATGTATCAATTCGTGTGTTGACTCCCTACCGTGCCATGACACACGACTGTTAAGAATTTTCTCACGCTGTCTTCCTGTATCTCTCTTTCCACAAGTATTTCCGGTTGTCACATGTTCCAGTTTTTCTCTTCTCATAACGTGGCCAAAACAAAAGATGACTGCCTTTTTCTGATGTTTGCGACTCAGCTTCCCTTAAAACGTCCTGATTGCTCATTTTGGCTATCCAATCAATTTTCATTGCTATTTCTAAATAATAGGCCTAACACTCTGGGTTTGAAGAAGTTAACAGGTTCAATGTCAAGCAAACAGAAGGCTTGTACCAAACAAAAATGGGTGGCGGAAAATAGGAAAGGATGGTTGTGTCACGGTTATAGTTATAACTTAATAGTTGTTAATATGATAGTAGACATGTTTTATTATATATCAGATTAAAGTGAGTTGCGTATGGGAAACTACTGTACGATATTTTAACTATAGTCAGATTTATAAGCCCACGGCAGTTACGTGAATTTCGAATAAGACGATTTATCATCATAAGGCAATTAATCAGTTTATGTTACAACAAGCTAGGACTGGGGGACGCCCGTATGTTACCGGCTTGTCGTAAAAGGCGACTGAGCAGGGTTGGGTTTAGGGCAGACTGCCCCATCACGCGAAAGATAGCAGCTACAGAATCCAAACAACAATGCACAAGTCACATAAAGAGCTGAGTTCAGTTGAGTTGAGCTAATAACCGACATCATCTCTATCATTTCTTCTTCTTATTCTGCGTTCATCCGGATTTTTTTTTTTCGGACGTGACTGCGTTGTGCCTGTTTACAGCAGAGCTGCGTTCTTGCGCCGTTAGGCCGACACATCCGACTTCTGCGGGCATTTGTTGACCGGGTTAACCTTCCCGGGCTATCATTTCTATAAACCGCTTTCCAGTTGACACAACAATCAATCAATCAGGTGCCGTCTCCACAATAAAGGTTGGCTGCAATGGATCTCCAACACTGTCTGTCTCTCGCCTTGACTGTACATTCTGTCAGGCTGAGATTCGTCCATCTCTTGATGTTATCTTCCCACTTGTATCGTTGTCTACCTTTTGCTTGCTTGCCCTTAACCTTGCCTTCCAGTATGGTTTTTATAAGAGTATCATGTCTTTTAACGTGGCCAAAATATTTCACTTGCCTCCTCTTTATTTCTTTCAACTCTCTTCATTCCCAGTCATTCTAGAACCTCTGTATTTGATTGTTTTTGTCTCCATGAAATACGACATATTCGTCTGTATATCCACATCCCCCGAGCTTCTGTGTGACTTTCTAGTTGCTTGTTCAATGTCCAGGCTTCGGAGCCATACAGTAGCCGGTCAGGGATATGCACTTCTGACAAGCTCAAACGAGAGCGAAACTCGAGTATAGTGCTTCCATATTGACGTGTATAGGCCTTAGGTTCATACCAGAATACGATCAGCGTTGCCAGTAGTGGGTTGTGCTCAATATTTAAATTTCAAATTCCGAAACAACCTAATAATAACCATACAGTAGCGTTCTATATACGTAGCATTTGCCAATTCCCATTTTTAATGCGTTATTAATGACACAACAACAGGGATATAACTCTACTATTTACGTTTCCAGCCGCCATCACATGGCTATCCCACAATCCATTGTTGTAAACAGAAATCTGTTATGGCCGACAGCATATCTAAAACTTTATACGATTATAAAATTGATCTTCGAGAGGCCATACAAAAGGGTCAGATAGTTCCAGTAGCCTTTGAAAAGTGTCCTTTATGTTGCGAAAAGCGAGGAGCTTTACTCTGTGACACATGCGTGAATAAAGGACAATTTACCCACACACAAAGACGAGACGGGAAAAGGTAAAAAAAAAAAAAGGATTTTTTCATATTTTTATTTTTTATATCTAGGTACTGATGTCATTTCGGTTTGGTAGGACCTGGGTAGATTTCCAGGTCAAGGGCAGATGCTTGTGCGTCATATAAGTATTATAAGTGAATAATTAACACATTGTTGCTTTCTTTTCGCAGTTTTATTGACAAAAAGAAGGAATGGACTGCGAAAAATGGACACAGAGAGAAAATATGTCGGAGGTAGGTGCTGACATATAATGATATAAGATTGTTTCTTTGTTTAGTATCCTATAAATAATTAGTATAAATTGGGGTAGATTTTATGGTATTGTGGGAAGTTCAATATTTTAGTTATACTCAGTCCTATGTAATTCCTTCCTTTAAGCCCAGCTCTTAAATCGATCATCAATATATCCAAGTCACTTTTTTGGACCATTACTTTAAGTAAGTTTAAGTTAGCACCTTCTGAAGTAAATAACAATAATTACTTCAAAACAGCTGTATTGGACAGAAAGGGTTATTTGTGCATAAAGTATTATACTTTCTATACACAATACATAACCAATTACTCTAAGCAGGACAATATTCGGCACTCCTCCGAACGACGGCCCCAAATTATTTAGCGTAAAATGCATCCCTTACAGAGCCTCATTAGCTGATATAATAAAATATACAAACTGCCAACTAAAATATGGAACTGAGAAAATCGAAATATGTACGAATATTATTTGAAAATTATATGTCGAAATTGTGGCACAAAAGTTGCAAATACTGTCCGAAAACATGTTCTTTGTGACGCATAATCACTTATTAGGTAAACAAAGAATCATATAATTGAGTATGGTGGACTGCTAGACCGATCAATGAATACAATAAAAATTTTAACCAAATTTTTAACAAATAAATCAATTTGATTATTGCTCGCTGGACTTTAGGCAATCTGGTGTGCCTTGCCAGTGAGAAGACCTGATCGTTCGGGTCCACATCGATTGACAGACGTCAGTCACAGCGATCGGGCAAATCTTGAGCTACAGCCTACTATGGGTGACGTTGTAGTATTCTGTTGTGATCATTTGGCCGTGTCCAGCGTGTGCCGCGTGGTCTAGTGGTTACACACCCGCTTCACATGCCAGTGATCCGGGGTTTGTTTCTGGGTCCGGTCAAGGATATGCACTACTGATGAGCTCAAACGAGAGTGAAACTCGAGTATAGTGTTTCCATATTGACGTGGATAGGCCTTAGGTTCATACCAGAATGCGATCAGCGGTGCCAGTAGTGGTTTGTGCTCAATATTTAAATCTCAAATCCCGAAACAACCAAATAAATACAATAAAATTTTATGGGCTCCAGAAACACCAACCACAGTCTTCGGATCCAACCCATCTCTACCTTACATGAGCATACTCATTGAGTCACTAAGGGCACATGCCCGAGTGAAAGTCTGTGTCTCGAGCCATGTTATTGCTTTACTTAATGCCATGACTTCCATAGTCAGGCTACTTGTTGTCAAGGCAAACGCATCAGAATCTTCCAACACAATTCACCCTCCAGTCTGGGCCGTAAAAGCTCCCGAACTTCTCACACGTCGAACGACATCTGTGTAAATGACAGTATCACCTTCTAAAGAGTTCTCGAAGATCAAAGCCTGTACTTCTGCCTCCACAGCAGCTGGATTTTCTTGTCTGCATTTTCTGTCTAGTTGAATGCAAACTGAAAAGGACTTACAGAACTTTGTTGGCACTTGTACCCACTCGCCAAGTTCTAAGTCCTCAAGTTGAACAATGTCTTCGGCTTGACCCATGCATGACTTTACGCTTAACCTTACCACCCTTTATCTTCTTAATTTCACTATGCAATGAATGTTGTGTGTTTGCATTGAATGAGGTAATCACATGTTCGGAAAATTTGTTTTCTTTCCCCCCTGGTTGGAAAATCACTGTATCTCTTGTACATCCAAATATAATACGTATGACTTCATTTTGTATCCTCTCAATCCTTTCCATCTGCTTAAGGCTGAGAGTCAGGATTGTCATCGCTTATTTAAAAAAAGAAAAGACCAGATCCTCATATAGAAGACATAGATGTCGCTGCTCACAGTTTGCTGTCGCCCTCACCCTCATCGCAGGCAAACCCTGCTAGGCTTTTATTATCACCTGATCAATGTGCCCAGCATAAATAATGATAAACATGCCACTTTTCTCAGAAATGCCACAACTGCCCCTTTATACCATCAAATTATATTTAAGGCATCATATTTGAAGCATGTAATTTTCACACAAAACTTGGGGGGGGGGGGGGGGGGGGGGGGGAATACAGCAAAATGCAAAACACTTGGCAGATTTGTATTAATTGTACTTAGTTATAGATTCAGAACCATTATATACACTATTGACATTATTGATGATTATATACAATACTGCTTAGCTTATTCATGATAGGCCAGTTAGTGGATGGCAAAACAAAGCAAATCTTGTTATATGATAACAAAACATGGGGGAAAAATAGCAAATTTGTCATACCATTACTATGTGTGTCAGAACAAAATCTTTTGCCATGAGATGATTGAATGCGGTACTGTGTAATTTTTATGAAGTCTTCTGAATTGTACATACAGGATCAAATGAAAACTTGCTGGGTTTTTTTAAGATGAAGTGTCTTACATTTGATTTGTTTTACAGTGTCCTTAATGTCATTGCAGGTTTGAGGTACAGATAGAAGACATTGTAAGGGCAGATGTCAAGGTTAGTATTTGAGTACATGTGCCTATCTTTATGTCGTGTGCCTGTCTGCATGTCATATGTCTACCTGCATGTTATGTGTGTATAAAGGTTGGTTGGCAGGTTGGGTGAGAAACTAGTCGTATTGTGTTGTTCACTCTTGTATAGATGAGTGCATGTTCCTATCTACATGTCATGTGTGTGAAGGTTGTCAGATTGGGCGAGAAACTAGTCGTATTGTGTTGTTCACTCTTGTATAGATGAGTGCATGTTCCTATCTACATGTCATGTGTGTGAAAGTTGGCAGATTGGGCGAGAAACTAGTCGTATTGTGTTGTTCACTCTTGTATAGATGAGTGGAACTGGGGACTACTAATAACTTGGTTCTGTCTCAGTTAACAAACAGTGAACTTATTCTGAGATTACCCATAAGCTCTTCACACAAAGTCAAGGGGGTCTCTGGTGAAATGATCAATCCATCTGCCTCATGCTAGTAAGGTCATTAGACACTGTTTGAACTGCATCATTAAGACCAGGAGTGCAGTGTTTCCTGAGACACATGGGGTTCACTGCTGGAGCTATAGAACTCGTGTTGTGTGCAATGCTCTCAGTAGTTGGCTTGTCTTTCTATGGAGCGAGACTGCACCAGCTGGGTTAAATCCAGTGCAATGAAGTCGATGCTCGGCCTCTTTACACAGTGTGCAAGACATGAGAGTTTCTTGTCCACCATCATCTGAAGGAATTGTTTGGACTTCCTTGTATTCTTGCGGTGTGCAATGTTTGTAGTACTTAGGCAGGTTCATCACAGAGGAGGTCATAGGTTCTCCCTTCATTGGCCAGACTACTGTCTGTTTCTATGATGCCCTTGAGAGAGGTTTTAGTCAGTGTTTCTTTACTGTGGCACGTCAGCACTTCTGCATCCTGTGTGTGTAAATATGAAATATTTGATCGCAAAGACAATGACTATAGACAGTGAGAGAAAAACTGGGCCTCAGTTTGAATAATAGGAAAACCTTCTTCTTCTGCTGCGTTCATTTGGATTGGTTTTTCAGATGTAATTGCGTTGTGCCAAGTTTATTTGTGCCCTTAGGCCGACACATCTGATTTCTGCGGGTGTTTGTTGACCGGGTTAACCTTCCCATGGGTAATAGGAAAACAGAAGTAATAATGATATCAAAGAAACTGATCATGAGGAAGCAGTTTAGACGATATCGAATTTTGAATTTGTTTTGTTTTTCGAAAATAGGAACTGAAACATTACAAGAAGACATTTTATTCCAAACTGACTGGTGTAGGGGTTGAAAACACTAACTCAACATCAGCACACTGGAAGTTTAAGAGTCAGCACTGTTGTGCATTCAGCCATGCCAACTCCCTAATATGTTTTTTTTAAAATGGGAATCACATTTAGCAAGTTGATAGAGCATACCTTCAATGAACATCATTTCTCTCTGATTTGGGAGGGCATTGATGAGTGCTTCAGTAGTTTCTGATCATTGCAACTCTAAGGACCATCAACTCAGATATCCCCTGCCAGTTCAGTTTAGGCCAATGACGGCCATTTATCCACAGTGTGCAAGAGTATATGGTAGAAATCTTGCAGGAGTTCCATAAGCCCTCACAGAGTTTGCTAGCAACAATGGTGTGATACAGAGTATCCCTTGATATGAACCCCAGCGGCCTTAACTTTCCCCCATGCCTGTGATCAAAGTCATCACACCACGCTTCAGACATCAGAGTTAAGATTCAACTATTCCAGAGAAATATCTTGGAAAGTAAAGACAGTCGTTCTGGTACTGATAAAATCACACATTGGGTTACAATTGGTCTATGTACTGACAACATCACACCTTGATTACAATTAATCTATAAAAATATGCCCAGTATGCTCAAGGCATGAAAAAGGAATCTTTTACTTTTTTGTTTTTTGCTATTCCAGAGAATTCATGGACCAAACTCACTAACCAAGCACTATCTTCAAACTGGTGTAATTTTAATTAATAAAAGAACAGTTCTTCATTATTTTTTCTTATGTATTTACCACCTGACATTGTTGTCTAGATTGGCTGCTTCCAGTCAAATTGTTTTTGTTTTAATTACAAATCTCTTGAAGTTAACTATCAACAAATATGTTGTTTTCTCTTTCAGAGAACTCAAATTGAAACAGTTAAATTAAAGATTTCTTTTTTGAAGAAAGCTTTAACTGAAACTAAAGAAAAATGCGATTCGGGTAAGTTTTAAACTTATCTGCCGTAATAATGTTTATTTTTGTTTTATGTGTATGTATGTGAGAGGGAGAGACTTATATATATATATATATAGTAGTGAGTGTGTGTGTGTGGGGGGGGGGGGGCATAGATAGGTAGGTATTAATTAATTATTATCAGATAGACATTTACTTTTCATAGTTGCCTGTTGAGATTATATGTTTGTGTGTATGAATTTACGTTGGTTTCTGTTACTCTAGCAGGATTCTCAAAATGTCGCTTTCCATTATCTTCTCATACTTCCTGGCATAAGCCATCTTTTCTGTATCTTAATAAGTAAAGCAAAGTAAAGAACCTTTTTTCCACAGTTGAGAACATTTGGTTAAATGGTGCTATTGGTAAATTGGCTCTTGGTGGCTGAAGTGGTTAATATCGTGCTGCTCATCCTTACTTCCCTGGTGTCCAATTTAAGTTGGGTCAACCTGGGAGCCCAGGTCACTTAAATCTGCCTCAGTAGGGATTCAGACATATAACCACTGGCAAACAGGCAAGAATGCTAGCAACTGGGTTAGCCTACAGCACCCATCTTAGTAAAGCTTTTCTGTTATTGAGTTTTGCATAAAATAAATTAGATAAATGCTCTGTTTTTCTGTCTTCTCTCCTGCTGTCCTCCTCTTGTTCTTTTTGTTTTGTGTGATGATGTTGTGGGCCGCACACTCACTTACTATGAGAGGGCTTCAAATGAAAACCTTAAATGTTTAGTTTTTGGTGAATATATTCTGAAAAAGTACAGAACAAATGTATTATTTTTCTATGTAGTCACCACTACGTTCAATGCAAGACCTCCAGTGCAGATAAAGTGCTGGATTCCTGAAGAAAAATCAACTCTGGGGTCACTACTTGGTGTGCCTGACCTAGTCATAAGTACAGAAGTCTGTCACAGAAGTCATGCCATTTTGAAACTTCCTACTCCACTCATACTCCATTTTTACATTTGCTGGACTGACAATCACCAAACTAGAAATTCATTTGCCGGTGAATTTCTATAGGTTTCACCCCTTCACTGATCCATAAACAGATAACAGAATGCTGCTTCTCTTTGGTACAGTTGGGCGGCCATTTTTTAAACTGCTTATGGTGTCATTGTGTTCATCTGCACTGTGATGTCATATACTTAACAACAATATTGACAGGTTATAAGACTGGCATAGTTATTGTAATTTCTATCACACGTTTAAGGTTTTCACTTGAAGCCCCATCGTATTACAGTGGCCCAGGCTTTGACCACCAACAGGGTTGAATTTGTTTTGGGCAGTTAAGTTGTGAGGTCGACCCAGACTCTTAAAACTGGTACCAGATATCTGGGAAAGTAGAAGCAGCATATTAGTTCTGACCAAATTACCACTCATGTGTCTCCGGGTCATGGAAAATGTGTCCAACACCATGTCCCCAACATGTCTTTAGCTTTTCAACCAGGCGCTGCTGATATACCTGTCAAAGCAGCTATTTCTATATACACTATAGCCTGCTTTTGCAGCCTCATCTTACAGTCCATGCAACGTATCATTGGCCATGTCTGTCCACAGCCTTCTGTCTCGTGTACTGCC
>JACEFZ010006454.1:0-34502 GCA_014155875.1 Cepaea nemoralis | reverse complement strand
TTGCTATGTAGATACCATCAGCACCTTGATACACTAACCCACCTATTGCTATGTAGACACCATCAACACCTTGATACACTAACCCACCTATTGCTATGTAGACACCATCAACACCTTGATACACTAACCCACCTATAGCTATGTAGACACCATCAGCACCTTGATACACTAACCCACCTATTGCTATGTAGACACCATCAGCACCTTGATACACTAACCCACCTATTGCTATGTAGACACCATCAGCACCTTGATACACTAACCCACCTATTGCTATGTAGACACCATCATCACCTTGATACACTAACCCACCTATTGCTATATAGACACCTTCAGCACCTTGATACACTAACCACCTATTGCTATGTAGACACCATCAGCACCTTGATACACTAACCCACCTATTGCTATGTAGACTTGATACACTAACCCACCTATTGCTATGTAGACACTATCAGCACCTTGATACACTAACCCACCTATAGCTATGTAGACTTGATACACTAACCCACCTATAGCTATGTAGACTTGATACACTAACCCACCTATAGCTATGTAGACTTGATACACTAACCCACCTATAGCTATGTAGACTTGATACACTAACCCACCTATTGCTATGTAGGACACTATTAGCACCTTGATACACTAACCCACCTATTTCTATGTAGACTTGATACACTAACCCACCTATTGCTATGTAGATACCATCAGCACTTTGATACACTAACCCACCTATTGCAATGTAGGTACCATCAAGAGAGATTGAATGTCTGTGGAAGGCAACTCAAACACCAAAACACAACCTGGCCTGAGAAATAACTTGTGCAGCTATGGTGCACACACTCAGCATAAGAATATACACACATTGACAAGATGTATATTTGACAGACTGACCTTTGAGCTACAGTCAAAGAGTAGCAGTGGCAGGTCCATGTACAGTGTAGAACAAAAGAGCTCATATTACCTTGATGCAGTAACTAATAAATGACACCAGACACCCAACAGATTGATGAGTAGGCTGAAATTTGTCACCACTCTAAAATTAGCTGACTAGGGACAAATCATCATCTTCCACTTTTGCCATCAAGCATGGAGGGGGGAGCTAACATTCCAGCAACGGACTGCATGGCACTGGATGAAGTCCTACTATGTGACTGTACAATGTCTATGATTCCATTTTCTTCTCATTGTTCTCTTGTTCTCATAACACATCTTCTTTGGCGCTAGTGCTGGTAGCTGATGGTGTTGCATTTTAACTTCTGCCTTTCATTATATGTGGCACAAGGTGTTGATCCCACTGTCTGTCTGATAACATCATTTCTTACTCAGTCTCAGATAGTTAATTTGGCAAGTCTTCTCAGACATCTCATCTCTCAGGTGTTGTGTGATTTGGATAATATCCATGTTTGACATTGGTAGCATGGGGTTGGTGTGAATAAATTATTTATTGTCTATCGTTTTGCAGATATAGATATGCAGGTGTACTTTTAATGACTGTTGGGGTTTTGAAAATATTGTCATTCCAAGTTTTATATTTACCTTTTATGTTGCATGAACTCCACAGAGGGTGAATACAAAACTTGGAAGGGCAATATTTTCAAAAACCCCACAGTCATTAAAAATACACCCTAATACTTGAAAAGAGCTAATTAGAGTAACCCTGCAAGCTGCAGTAATCTCAGATTCCAGATGAAATCAACAAAATTGCATATCTGACTATAGTGGTGCTTCAGAAACACTCTGGAAATAACCTAGTCAGGGGATGGGACATCACCATGGAGATGGGGCAGGACCAAGGAGATGGGACAGGACCAAGGAGAAGGGACAGGACCAAGGAGATGGGACAGGACCAAGGAGATGGGACAGGACCACTGACAGGGATAGCTGCAGAACAACATCCACGGCAAATGGGAGAGGGGAGAAGAGTAGGACAAAGACAAGTGAGAGGATGAAAAAGGAGGTCTAGGACAAAGAAGGATAGATGAGAATGGCTGGTGTGAAGTCAGGTCCATGTACAGATGACCTTGCCCCAGGTTGTGTTTCAAGAAGAGACAAATGTTTATCAAGTTAAAGAAAGTTGATTTCTGTAAATAGAAGTCACGGAGGTCAGCACGGCAGAATAGATAAGAGTGCTCATTCTTAAACACCCGGTGTGCTGATTCTGAGGTAGGGGGTTCATCCCCTACACCGGTCAGTTGGACTAAAATGTTGACTTCTCGTCCTTGACTTGGGGACGTAAATTACAAGTACCTCTGTAGCCGGAGTGGGTTCACCTGATGGTGAGAGACGCTGGTAATAGGGACAGCTAATCTACTAGAAGTTGTAGCACATGTATGAACAATGCTTGAATTCAAAGTGAGTGAGCACACACACAAAATACAAGTAACTAAGAGTACACACAATTCACACAACATAAAAGGTAAATATAAAACTTGGAATGACAATATTTTCAAAACCCCAACAGTCATTAAAAGTACACCTGTATATCTATATCTGCAAAACGATAGGACTTCCGGTTTCAAGATGGCGACGGACGGTCGTGTTGTTTTGTGTTCGTTAACTTTTTCGCGTAGGGGATGGATTTATTCATCTCTTGCGTGTAATTGGTGTGCCAGGATATAAAACCAAGAGTTTCTACTCAAGATCTGCGCGGGTGCTACGGAGTTCGTGCATCAAGCGAAGCCATCTTTGAGTGAATTGTCAGCAGCTTACGTTTTTTCAACATGGCGGAAGAACGTGTTTTTTGCGAGCGGTCAGCAGTCAACATAACGAAGCGGCGTGGTAGCCGCGCAGGGACAAAGAAACAAGGTAAGCGCGGTGGTTTGATATTCTATATTGGAACTGTGCCAGTGTAAAACAACGGGGCTCTATTTTAAAAACCCTAGTTTACAGGAACGACATTGTAGCACTCCAGGAGACGAGACTGGGCGATCAGCTACTCCGAATTGCCGGCTTCAAATGTTTCTACAACAGACGACATCTGGGAACGGCGATTCTCGTTCGCGACAGCATGGTGGCGTCAGAGCTAGACATGTCCAGTTGGGACAGTGACGATATACAAATACAGGCGTTGAGAGTTCATTCCAGTATACCATTCATGTTGGTTAATGTTTATGCCCGCAATGCGAGTATGGACGCCCAGAAGTGGCAGTGCTTAAGTGGCATATTAGGCCACGAGAGAAATGTTATTTTCTGTGGTGACTTCAACGCTAAAGGCAGATCATGGGGAAACACTTCCTCCAATACACAAGGGGAGGAGCTCGAGACTGCACTGGAAACCATCGACCTGGTTTGTATCAACAGTGGCTGTGTCACCAGGACAGCAAGCCGTCCAGGAGATGAGGACAGTGCTATTGATCTGGCGCTAGTTCCACCTTCACTCACTACAGTGTGTAGATGGGGTGTCCTAGGACACCATGGCAGCGACCACCACCCTTGCAGCATATTGGTGGAGAAAGGCAGAACCAGGCAGCACAAGCTAAAGGTAAAGACGTTCCAGTATGACAGTACAGGGCAAGATGTGGTGAGTAAAATAAGACGTGACAAGCGCAGAACGTTTCAGGGCAGGAAAAAAAGCTGCGAGCAGCCACCGCGGTGAAGTTTCGATGTGGAGAAGGCTTGGGTGGATAAGCGTAGTGCTGTAAGGAGATGGCAAAATGCCAAGAAGAACAGAGCTGGTCATCCTAGTCCCTGCTTGCACTTAGAAAGAGAGATGCACACAAAAGTAAGCTATTTCAAAAAACTGGTCAAGGTGGTTAAAAGCGAAAAATGGGCAGAGGTGTGTCAAAGAGTAAGCACAGACAAGTCACTGAAATTGTTCTGGCGACTACATAAAAGCATGAGTGGTGTAGTCAAGAATAAGAGCATTTCAGACTTCCAAGGTGCTGACCTCACCTGGCAGAGGACTGACGAGGACAAGGGCAAAGCCCTCTTTGAACGCTACCTTGAGCAGGGCAACCAGACAGACATGGGAGGCCGAAATCTGGCCAAGGAGGTCACCTCAGACAGATGCAAGGCCCAGAACACTTCGGAGGAAGACACAGTGACAGTGAAAGAAATCAAGACTGTGCTTCGACGATCAAATAACAGTGCTCCAGGTCCTGATGGCATAAGATACGACGACATAAATAGGTGTACCGACAATGAGCTAGAGAAACTAGCAGACATGTACAACAACAGTATAGGGAGTGCGAGCATCAAGGAGGAATGGTTACACAGCTATCTGATTCCCTTGCCGAAGCCTGACAAAGACCACAAAAAAATTCAGGGATATCGAATTATAACCATGCAGAATACAATAGGCAAGCTGCTGGAGAAGGTAATTGCCAGGAAAATATCAAGCCAACTAGAGAGGCAAGGTGTTTTCCCACCTACCCTGGGTGGGTACCGTCCAAAAAGAGAAACCTGGACCAATGCAGCAGTCTTTGCCCATGATGTCTATGAAGGTTTCCACTCAGGCACTGAAACCGTTGCTGCAGCGATTGATCTTGAGGACGCATACAACAGAGTACCACTGGATTTTTTAATGTTTCAGCTTCTTGAACTAAACAGTAAGTCCATTCCTCCTTAGTTGGATCGCTGCAGCCCTCTACCAACGGAAAGTAGTTTTTAGATGTGGCAGTTGGACTTCGGAACCAACAACAATATATCCTGGCCTACCACAGGGATCACCATTATCTCCGGTACTGTTCAACGCCTACACAGTGAGAATCACCAGTGAGCAGATCACTGGACCTGGCAGGACATTGTCGTATGCCGATGATGTTTTAGTGTATCGTCAGGGTGAGGATAGAGAGGAGGTTGCTGTGGAACTACAAACCGAACTCAATCGCATAAGTACTTGGTGTGATGAAGCTGGGGCAATGGTCAACCCAACAAAGGCAACAGTGACTTGGTTCTCGTTGAATAATCATATTGTCAACAACCCAACACCAACTGTAATGCTGTGCTCAGAGACGGTGGAAAGAACGCAGGCAATGAATTACCTGGGGATACGGTTTGATCGAAGCCTTGCTTATAATGTGCACATAGACCAGGTGATAACAAAGGCCAAGCGGGGTTTGGCAGCGATGCGGGTGATGGCGGCAGCAAACTGTGAGCAGCGCCATCTATGTCTTCTGTACGAGGGGCTGGTCATGTCTGTTTTGGAGTATGCAATGGCAATCCTGACTCTCAGCCATAAGCAGATAGAAAGGATGGAAAGGATACAGAATGAAGCTATGCGCATTATTCTTGGATGTACAAGAGATACAGCATGCAGGGCGATGCGCTACCTTCTTGATTTTCCAACCATTGAAGAGAGAATACAAGTTTGCAGGGCACGCGCCTACCTCAGAATTAACGCAAACACACAACATCCACTGCATAGTGAAATTAGGAAGGTGAAGGGCAGCAGGTTAAAAAGAGGACGGTCGTGGATGGGTCAAGCCGAAGACATTCTTCAACAGGTGTGTTCACTTGAGGACTTAGAACCTGGCGAGGAGTGGGTGCAAGTGCCAACAGACTTCTGCACATCCTTTTCAGTTTGCATCCAACTAGATAGAAAATGCAGACAAGAAAATCCGGCTGCTGTTGAGGCTGAAGTACAAGCGTTGATTTTTGAGAATTCGCTAGACAGTGACACGGTCATCTACACAGATGGGTCGGTCGTCCGACATGTGAGAAGCTCATGGGCCTTTACAGCTCGGGCCGGAGGGAGAATTGTGAAGGAGGACTCTGGTGCTTTCACTGAAACCACAAGTAGCCTGACCATGGAAGTCATGGCAGTAAGTAAAGCAATAACATGGCTCGAGACACAGACATTCACTAGGGCTTGTTTCCTTAGCGACTCAATGAACATGATCAAGAGGATAGAGGAGGGGTCGATCCGAAGAGAATGGCTGCTGCCTCTGAAGCGGTCTCGGCTGGCAAAGATTAGTTTCATCTTCGTGCCAGGTCATGCGGGAGTACAAGGAAATGAGCGGGCTGACAAGCTTGCAGGGGAGGCTACTGTGGAGGGCGGACGCGCCATGGACCAGGCTGACATTCTGAATGCTCTACGAGAAGTGAGACTTTTGCGAGAACCAAGTGATGACTGTGAATCTACAACCATGGCCAGACTGCAGGAGCAGCAAATTAAAAGAGGGGTGGCCAAACAAGAACACTACGCAGGAAGCCAAAGAAGATTGATAAACCAACACAGAACTGGCGTCGTTAGCCGCTACACGCTGCGGGATTTGCTGAGGAGGGGATCCGAGCACTTATGGACTGAATGGTTCGATGTGCAACGAGGATGATCTGTCGACTAACTAACTAACTAACAATTCACACAACTCACACTTATGTACACACAATTCACACAACTCACATTTATGTACACACAATTCACATAACTCACACTTATGTAGCACACACAACTCACACTTATGTACACACAATTCACACAACTCACACTTATGTAGCACACACAACTCACACTTATGTAGCACACACAATTCACACAACTCAGGGCAGTCAGTTATGTGTGAAACCCATACCACATCTCACACAACTCAGGGCAGTCAGTTATGTGTGAAACCCATACCACATCTCACACAACTCAGGGCAGTCAGTTATGTGTGAAACCCAACCACATCTCACACTTATGTAGCACACACAATTCACACAAATCAGGGTAGTCATTTATGTGTGAAACCCATACCACATCTCACACTTATGTAGCACACACAACTCAGGGCAGTCAGTTATGTGTGAAACCCATACCACATCTCACACTTATGTAGCACACAAAATTTCATACCACATCTCACACTTATGTAGCACACACAACTCAGGGCAGTCAGTTATGTGTGAAACCCATACCACATCTCACACTTATGTAGCACACACAACTCAGGGCAGTCAGTTATGTGTGAAACCCATACCACATCTCACACAACTCAGGACAGTCAGTTATGTGTGAAACCCAACCACATCTCACACTTATGTAGCACACACAATTCACACAACTCAGGGCAGTCAGTTATGTGTGAAACCCATACCACATCTCACACAACTCAGGGCAGTCAGTTATGTGTGAAACCCATACCACATCTCACACAACTCAGGGCAGTCAGTTATATGTGAAACCCAACCACATCTCACACTTATGTAGCACAAACAAATAAATATGAATAATGGCAAACCAACCACATTTAAATAACAATAAGACTCAATTTTGTTTTTTAAATATTGCAATGTTCATTCTGGGAGAGATGTCAAATTCAACTGAAATCAGTCTGCTCTAATTCTACAAAGAAGACTTTCTGTATTTCTTTAAAGATTAAGAAGAAATATATGGCATTGGTGCTGGTCTTTTATGTTGCCAGTTCATGCAAACCAAACTTTGAAAATACACGCAAATCATGCACAAACACCGCCCTGCCATGTGTCCACCATGATCAGGTAGAGGGGCTTGCGTGTTCCAATGACCCCAAGAGCTATGCCGACGGTAGCACAGCTACTGGTAGGGCCACCCATGTCGGACAGGTCAAGGGAGAGGAACCAGACCAAGAGACACACAAACCTGCTGCCTTGTAGGTAGACTGGGGACAGTCAAAGGCTAGGGAAAGCAACCCGAAAAATGCTTGTTGGAATATCGGATGTTCTGAGCCACAGGCTTGACAAAGCAATGCAACGTAACTTAATCAATTCATGATTCCACAGATTAAAATTAATCAGTATGGTGCTAATCCCGTGACGTTCCATCAGGCGGTGATAGTGCCGGGCCCCCTGCCTTGAGGGGGTCCGCCCATGACTACAAGTATCACCTTCCCCTGTGCTGTGGAGTCAAGGCACAGAGGAGTTGGGTAAGAGCTATTGACCAAACACCCCGGACACTCAACATACTACAGTGGAATGCTGAAGGAGTTTCTAACATGAAAGTTCCCTTAACACACCGTCTTCATCAAGATAAAATAGATGTGGCATGCATTCAAGAGACACACCTCAACGCCAATCACAGATTCTCAGTCAGAGGATATCAGGCCACACGTTTCGACAGCGAAGGACACAAATGAGTGAGTTCTAATACATAAACAAAACACAATACCTTGCAGTGAAGTATCTATGACGTCTGACAACCAAACGGAAATTTAGGTGTTGATATAATGATAAAGGACGTGAAAATAAGAATCTACAAAATGTATAGCCCAGCAGATAAGGACCTTACACTTTCTAACATGAATATAAATGACACAAACTGCATTATTGTCGGAGACTTTAATCAGAAAGATGGGGATACCCAGATACTGACAACAGGAGATGAAGTGGAGGACTGGGAAATAGACTCAAATCTCCATCTACTCAACAAAGTGGATGACACACCGAGCTTCTACTCTAGAAGATGGTTTACCACTTCTACTCCAGACTTAGCTTTCTGCACAGGAGACATCCACCACAAAATCGATCGCCATGTGCTTGACCAATTAGCAGGTAGTGACCACAGACCAATCAAGCTTTTAATGAATATGGAGTATGTTCCACAGGAGCAAAAGCCTTTGCCCCGCTGGAATTACAAATGAGCAGATTGGGACAGATTTGCCATACTAACAGACAAATATTGTGAAAACATAAATACACGATATGGCAACATGAAGCAAATGGTGGAAAGTCTAAACAGAGCAATAATACAGGCGGCCACTGAGTCTATTCCCAGAGGAGCGAGGAAAAATTACAAACCATACTAGGACTGAAGAACTACAAATTTTGGAGGACAAAGTTGAAGATGCCAGGAAGACTGCAGAGAGAGAACAAACAACTGAAGCGAACATCTCTCTCAAAGCCATCTCAGCAAAATATAAAAGAACAGTAAATCAAACAACAAGAGGTTGTTGGAGGGAAAAAACAGAAAACCTCAATTTTGACAGGGATGGAAACAAACTATGGAAACTAGTGAAAGCCATGAACAATAAAGGACCTAGAAACAAACAAATAACAATTAAACAAGGAAATGCCTTGCTTACAGGAAAAAAGGCTGCAAATGCACTAATGGAACACTATGCTAGTGCAAACCACATTGACATTACAACCGAACAGAAGAAAGCAATCAAAGACAAACAGACATATCATAGTAATATAGAAACAGCAGCAGAATATATGATGGCAAATCTAACAATGGAAGAAATGGAACAGGCAAAGAATACCCTAAAGAAAGAAGAAATCACTAGGAAAGGATGGAATCACAAATGAAATGCTAATAGGACTAGGCACTAAGGCAAACAAGAAACTACTAGCAGTCCTAAATTACAGCTGGAAGAGAGGAATAGTCCCACAGGCATGGAAGGAAGCTATGCTGATATCAGTCCCAAAGAAAGGAAAAGATCTGGAAGAACCAAATGGTTATTGACCTATCAGTCTATTTAGTTGTGTAGGAAAATTAATGGAACGCATTATCAATGGCAGACTAACATGGCATCTGGAAGAAAACCAACTCTTAACACCAAACTAAACAGGATTCAGAAAGTACAGATCCATAACCTGGTCAACAAATGCCTGCAGAAGTCAGATGTGTTGGCCTAACAGCGCAAGAACGCAGCTCTGCTGTAAACAGACACCGCTCAATCATGTCTGAAAAAACTCCGGATGAACGCAGAAGAAGAAGAAGATGCACAAACACAAGACAAGAGATAATCTTTGATGTAAGGAGATAGTCACTGGAAATGTTAAAGTGGAAGCAAACTTGGTGTGGTTTTAAATGTAAAAGCTGTGTATTGTATTCATACAGTAGATACATTTACACATTTGTAAAGCTGTGTATTGTATTCATACAGTAGATACATTGACATATTTGTTTATATTTGGTTGTGTATTTCAGAAACACTAACACTGTGTATTGTATTCATACAGTAGATACATTTCAATCAATCAATCAATCATGTGCCATGCCGGAAAGCGTGGGCGGTCATGATTCGCCATTTCACTCGATCACCAGTGTCGTGGATCAGCTCAGTGTTCCTGTCTCGTCCATGCCATGTGGCCAAGCCATCCAGGTATTTTCCTCTCGGTCTTCCTCTTGGTCTGTTCCCCTCGATCTTGCCAGTTGTCACTAAGTTCTCCAATCCATTTCTTCTCATAACATGTCCAAAAAATTTTGACTGTCTACGTCTAATTTCTCTAATCAGTTTACGATGTTCATTTGTCTCCTGTAGTACTTGGTCATTGGTTTTTCTGTCTGTCCATGGTATTCTTTGCATTTTCCTCAGACACCACATTTCTGCAGCCATCAGATGCTTTTCAGCTTGACTGCTCATTGTCCAAGTTTCACATCCATACATAAGAACAGGCTCTATGTATCCCCTCAACACTCTTTTTCTCGTTTCAATTGACATCTTTTTATTGGTCAGAATGTTTTTCATCTTGCTAAAGGCTACTTTCGCCATGGCGATTCTTGTTCTAATCTCTTCAAGGCATCTCCCATCAGATGTTATAACTGTTCCAAGATAATTGTACCGATTCACTTGTTGAAGAATATTTCCATTTACTCGTATATTACATTGTGGCACTTCTTCCTTCCTACTGACGACCATAACCTGAGTCTTTTTACAATTTAATTCTAACCCCAGTTGCTCACTGTGTACAACAACCGCATCTACTAATTGTTGCAGGTCCTGCGCATTGTCTGCAATTAATACTGTATCATCTGCATATCTAATGTTATTGATGTTTCGTCCTCCAATGCTGATTCCATTTATATCCTCTACATTTCTGAAAATATTTTCACTGTACAGGGAAAAAAGATCTGGAGACATCACACATCCCTGCCTAACACCTCTCTTAATTGGCTGATACTGTCCCACTTCATTATCAATCCTTATTGCAGCTTGTTGTTTCCAATATATGTTTTTTATAAGTCTAATGTCTTTCCCATCAATTTGTAGATCTGCAAGCATATCCACCATGCTGACATGTCTAACGCTATCAAAAGCCTTTGTATAGTCAATAAATCAAAGATGTATATCCTTGTTTACTTCTATAGCACTGTCACAGCCTCACATAAGGACGGTACCAACATAAAAGTAAGAGAGACTAGAGAAGGGATAGAACTCCAGCTAAAGGGAAAGAACCGAGCTCGAATAATCCAGAGCCTTCTCGAAGGACCGGTCAGTGTGTCCACAGCCCCGTGGACACCGATGGGGCCCGCCAATTGCGGGGTCCACGAGAAACTCAGAGAGAGTTACCACCCGTGTCGGAATGCGACACGTGTGGAAAGGCAGACACGGACTGGACATCGAGGAAGCAACAGGGCTTACCTTAAGGGGGACTTGATAGTTTAGACCCAAGTGTATTTAGGGGTCTTATGCATATGTTAGATAGCTGATAGAGTTGTTGTGATAATCATGTTTATTGTAAACTCCTGTGATACGCAACTTGCAGATTGCTGGCATGCGAAAACTCTCTTCGCCAGCTTACTGTAACATAATAATAATAAATGATGTTAGATTGCATATGAACGGAGTTTGTTGCCTGTATGAGCCCGAGTTTCATTCCCCTAGAGATCTAGGATGGTGACAGGCTATTTGGGGGCAAGCCGGTTTTGGCAATCAGAAGCTTTACTTTCCAGACAGCTCTTGGGTTTGCCAAGTAAAAAAATATATATATATATATCAAACTTTCATACATGATAAAGTCAAAAACTTTGCAGCTATCATCATATTATCTGTGAATAAGCTATTATAGTCCCTCTACAAAAATATTTGATATTTGAAATTATGCTGATGTTCATAAAATTTGACATTGACATGACTGTGACAGTTACATTGACCGTTACTAATTTTTTTTTATTCCAACATCAGATTGTTCCGCGAAATATCGTGTGTATGTAACCTGTCCTCCAGCAGTGGCGAGAAAACAGGAAAACAAAACAAGACTACAGTCGAGAGACCAGGAAAAATAAGATGAGTTTCATTTCATGCTCATTATGTCCCTAAGCGATACTCATCCATGATTCATTGATGTAACATTTTTCTTTGTATTGATTTTTATGTATATGCTAATCTCATAACTAAGTAAACCTGCTCGTGTAAATTTGAATGTAAACATTAAGGGGGATAACCAACTTTTGTACACCCAGACTAATTTCAAAGGGATTTAATTTCAATAAAGTGAACAATAACTAAAATACAAGATGTCAACATTAGAACAGTGCATTGAATTAGGTATTAGGTTAGGATATATTGAGGAAAAACTTTCAGAATGGGCACAAAAGACACATTCAGAAAATATTGCACGAGAAGACAGAGCAATAGAAAGGGAAGAGAAAAAGATGCAAGCAGAAAGAGAACAGAAAAAGATGCAGATGCAAATGGAAGCTGAAGAAAAGAAAATGCAACTGCAGGCTCAAGAGAAGAAGATGCAAATGGAGCTCGAAGCTGCGACCAAGCAAGCCCAATTGAATGCAGAGACACAGATAAAACTGAAACAAATGGAAGTTGACTCCAACTTAGAAATGTCAGTAAACAAAATTAGAAGTAAAGAAGATGAACAAAAATACAACAAATATAAAGGCCTAATCAAGCCGTTTTGTTCAGGAGATTCAATAAGCGCATACTTAGAGAACTTCGAGTGTTTGATGACTTACCATAACGTCGCAAAAGTCGACTGGTCATTTATTCTGATGAGAAATTTAGCTTTAGAGCCCTTAAAAGTGATAGAGACAGTTCCACAAGACATGAGGAAAGATTACGACTATTTGAAACAAAGAATACTACAACATTTTTCACTAGATACAGCAGGCTATCAACTACAGTTCTCCAAATTAACCCCATTACCTAACCAAACTTTCATAGACTATGTGTCTACAGTCCAAGATATTTGTACAAAATGGATAACCTCAGCAAAAACAAATAACAGCCATGATAAACTGAAGAAGCTAATTATAATTGATAAAATTATTAGCACAATACCAACACCTTTTTCTAAATTTTTGAGGCAAATGGATTGTAAAACTATTCAAGAAATAGAAAATAAGGGGAGCGCATATTTTACAGCGAACCTGCGATATTTTTCAGTTGAATATGAGCCAAAATGAAACAGCAGCGGTTACAAACACCAAATATTCAAAACCAAATGAAAATAGGTTCAAACAACGCTCTAAGTTCACAAAGCCATTAATGTGCCAGTATTGTCATCTGAGACACTGAAGAGTACGCGATGTGTGACAAATCACCAAATTATCCACATCATCTGCAAATGATAGTGGAAAAACAAAAGAACAAAAGGAACGCATATCAGAGAGCGGTTAAATGTTATTTTTGTTCTAGCTTTGGGCACTATTCAGCACGCTGTGACGGGCGAAAGATGATGAAGCAGGCTAATGCCGCATTAATAGACACATCCTCAGATGAAGAAATTGAACAACAGAACGAATGCGACATCCAGAATGAAAGTGCGAGTGAGTTAGGTAATGCAGTAGAAATCATTAACACCATCACTGATAACACATGTAACACCTGTAGAAAATTTCAGCTTGATACAACTTTGTTATGCGGCCACACAATCCCAGTTTCTAACAAAATGGCCAACGCAGCCTTAACATCAACAGGCAAGTTAAAGTTTGCAACAGGTTTTGTTAATAACAAACAATGTACATTAATACACGATTCCGGGGCGACTCTTTGTGGAATTAAGAGAACATTAGTTAATGACAAAGACGACACACACAAATACGTAACGTGTCGCACATTCGCAGGCACTATCGAAAGATACCCCCTAGCACTTGCCGAAATTCGGACACCTTTTATATCAGGACAAGTGCTATGCGCAGTACTAGAAAATCCTGCCGCCGAAATCATCCTTGGGAATCTGCCCAACATAAAATCTTGCTCTGAAAAAGAAATCAGAGAATGGGAACAGAAAAATTGTATCCAAAAACTGAACAGTGGTTCCAAAATGAAAAACCACGCGTGCTTGTCTCAAACTGCCAAAAGCACAAGGGAGACAACCGATGACGGAATTCGAAACGAATTCACAGAGGTGCAGAATACTGGGGCGGTTGAATCTTTCAATGATACCATCAAATTAACACCTCGAACTGAGGACGCTATCGATCCACAAAATATTGAGCCTGTAAATGTGCAACAACACACACAATACGCTAATATAGTAACAAGACAAATGACACACAAAACCCACAACGACCAACTTCAGGAGTCACTACAAATCATTTCACCCAATATTGCCACCACCCAGTTTATAGAAGAACAAAAAGCAGATCCAACCCTTTCGCAATACTTTCGGCTAGTAGGATTAAAGCCAAAATTGACGAAAAACGCTTCTTGGACATTTAGACTAAATAACAATATTCTAACTAGATTATATACCAGAGATCAAACCACGATACAGCAAGTGGTTCTACCTCGGTCACATCATGAGAAAGTGCTACATATAGCCCATGACTCACCTTTCGGAGGTCATATGGGTTATGAAAAAACCAGGGCCAGAGTCCTGAGCCAATGTTATTGGCCTAAATTTAGCCAAGACATAAAAACCCATTGTAAATCATGTGATACCTGTCAGAAACTTAATAAAAAAAGGAAAAATCCCTACGGCAGAAATTCAATCAACCACAACTGCCTCGAGACCATTTCAAATCGTGGCGGTTGATTTAGTAGATCCTTTGAACCACATCTCAAACAAAGGAAATGAGATACATTTTTACACTCGTTGATTTGTGTTCAAGGTGGGCAGAAATGATTCCATTAAAATCTATCTATCTCTAAGGATGTGACGGACGTATTATTACAGATATTCTCCCGTTTTGGCTTTCCGGAGAAGATAATATCGGATAGAGGAACGCAATTCATATCTAATGCCACGCAATCGGTAACTAAGTTACTAGGCATAAAACAATGATTTACAAGTCCCTATCGACCGGCCGCAAATGGAATTTGCGAAAAATTGAATGGGGACCTAAAACATATGTTATCCAAAAGTGACAGCTGAAAATCCAGCCGATTGGGATATACTTCTCCCAACGGTGCTGTTCGCATATTAAGAAGTCCCACAATCAAGTACGGGGTTCTCTCCATTTGAATTGATATACGGAGCGAACCCAAGAGGACCTCTCACTATTTACAAAGATATAATATCACAACCCGTAAACACCCAATTACCAGTTTCCACCTATGATTTGGTCACTGACACCAGAGACAAAATCATTAGATCCTGTATACTGGCCAGAGCATCATTACAGGAGAAAGGTTTTAGGTACAGGCAGTACGCCAACAAAGGGGCAAAAACGATTGTATTACAACCAAATCAAGATATTTTACTATTACTACCTGACAAGAGAGATTTACTATCAACCTCTTGGCAGGGACCATTTAAAGTTGTAAGAAGGATTTCGGAGGTTGACTACGAAATTTCTTTGAATGGAAAGTTGAAAATATTCCATGTAAATATGTTAAAACCGTACTATTCTAGAAATGACAGTGACACGAACAAGCAGACACAGATAACGGATGACAATAACCAGACTGACAAGAACGACAATGAAAGCGAAACGACAATTACCCGACTGAATGACACCTCGACAAACGAAGATCTAAATGAAGCATCATTAACGACTCATTCTTGTGACGACGAAAACATATTCACAGTACCGACAATATGGGATAACGACAAGTGCGACCAATTTAACGACACACTGGCCACTATTAGTCTCGACGACGACGACAATGACATTGAAAACAATTTACAAACAGTAGCGTCAGTAATAAATCAGTCGGACGTAGACAATACGGAAATTCCAGTACCAATTATGAACGACAACAGTACGATGAAGGACATACAAATCTCTGACACTTTGACACAACAGCAGCGACAAGACATTTTGTCTCTTCTTAACGACTATAAAACTATCTTCTCAAACAAACCTGGACAGACTGACAAAATAACACATTCAATTGTGTTGACAGATCTAACACCTATCAAATGTAGACCATATTCAATTCCTTTACATTATAGAGCAAATTTAGATAAAGAAATTTTGGACTTAGAGAAAAATAAAATAATACAGAAATCTGTGTCCCAGTACTCTTCGCCAATTGCCCTGGTGAAAAGGAAGGACCAAACTATTCGTTTATGCATAGATTACAGAAAATTAAATACTATAACCACGACAGATGCTGAGCCAATGAACAGCTGTGAAGACCTCATTTTGAATATGTCTCAATCATCCTTATTTTCTAAGCTTGATTTAGCTAAAGGTTACTGGCAAGTACCACTATCTCCCTCTTCAAGGCATATAATAGCATTCGCTACACCACTTGGGCTGTACAAATGGAGATATCTTCCGTTTGGTCTCAAAAACGCTCCCGCCACATTCGTCAGGTTAACTAGACTGTTATTGCACGGCATCAAGGACGTGCAATCATACATTGATGATATATGTATCCATTCTTCAGACATGACTTCTCATTTACTTACACTCCAACAAGTCTTTAATCAAATTCTTCTTTTTGGACTTACTATCAACCCTTCCAAGGTTGAAATAGGCTATAAAGAAATAGACTTCTTAGGTCATAGGATTTCCTAAGTCAAACTATTGACAGATGATAGAATCGTATCAAAAATTCTCAACCTAGAAGCTTCCAACTACAAAGAAACAGGTTAGAAGCCTGTTAGTTCTCATAAACTATTATGCCAAGTTTATACCAAACTGGGCGGAACTCACATCAGTTTTTTTCTAATCTGTTGACAAAAGATCATCCAGAAAAATTTTGTAAGAGTATCCGCTTAGAGGATGTAATGTGCAAATTGAAATCAATTTTTTCTAACCCACCCGTATTAAGATTACCAAACATAGATATACCTTTTATTCTGACCACAGATTCGAGTGCTATCGCAATTGGAGGATGCCTGATGCAGGAATATCAAGGCGTAAGACATCCAATACTCTATGTCAGCCGCAAGCTTAAAAAGGCAGAGATCCATTATTCCACAGTTGAGTTGGAGGCATTAAGTCTACTTTTTTGTAAGCGTCGCTTATCTAAGTTCCTCTTAGGTTCGCATTTTGTTGTTTTAACTGATAATTTGCCACTGCTGGTACTTAAGCAAGGTGTTCCAAAGAATCATCGATTATCAAGATGGTGTCTTCTTCTTCAAGATTTCGACTTTGAAATCCGCCACATCAAAGGGACTGATAATATTATTGCTGACATATTATCACGGCAAACTAATGCACCAGCAGACTAGCACTAGGCACATTAATCATTCGCCATATAATAAGCTGTGATATTTTCGTCTGTTGCATAGAACAGTATACCTCTACACCCACCATAGAACAGTGTACCTCTACACCTACTATAGAACTTTCATCCAGAAGTATCAATGCCCAAATGAATAATCTACTTATAACACTCACGAACATGAAACTTGAACCGAGTGAATAATCTACTGATAACACTCACGAACATGAAACTTTGAGAACCCTATAGTGTATTAAGCCATATTACCAATTGCCAAAGCTTGAAAAACAATCCGAGCGATATATAATATCTGAGAAGTGATTTCAACCAGTGAACTGACAGTCATCGTGTAAAGATTAAGAACACTGCATACTCGCTATTGCTAAGAAACTTCGCAAACAGCCGGAATAGAACTACGTCTATTACAACATGCAAGGGACAGCTATATTAACTGTTAACATTGATGGCATGACACATGGACAACAGGAGGACAACACACACATCGTCGTTGGAGTTAGTTAATTAATTTACTATTAGTTAATATGTATTACACTTGTATTTAATTATATATATAAAATATGTCAACCTGTAACTTGTATATTTTCTACCATAATATTACAGGTATTTTCACTCATAGGTGAAATATTCTTCCGATACAATTTTTTCTATTTAAGTTATAAACCATTTTTTGATTACACATACAAAAAGTACTTGTTACCTTAAAGGGAACATATCGCCTAATCCGTTTTTCTACGGGCAGTAAGACTTACCTTAACTTTATTTTTATATTTTAACAAAATACTATTTTGTATGACAGATGTATGAATGACAGAGTGAATGAATTAAAAGAGAGAGCGATATACTGAGCGGACAAATTGTACGCAAAACGTATTTATTTTAATTTGTCTGCGTCTGTCATGTAAAAATGTATTACCTGTCTCAATTGTTGATACATGTTTAGTATTGAATACACTACATCTAAGCGCAACTGTTTGGAATGCCCTGATCATGCATTACACAGATTGGGTAATTCATGACAAAGGATATCCCAACTCGTGACGCTTGGAGGTAAACCACACAGTGAGCACACACTTCATACAAACCCAAAACTGAACACTAACAATTAAAATACAGTCACTTTATTAGAAACAGCAACATATCAGTCAATACACTAACAAGCCAACAGGAACACACGTAGTCAGATGTGATAAAACAACAGCATAATTACATATTCAGCAATATACAACATACGGAAGTAAAAATGTATCGAAATACACACGCAAGACAAGATTTGCAAGTGTACTTAAATAGCCAAGACATTTGTCTTGTTAAAACTCTCTTACACAGAGTTTTATATCTTGGTATCATATGGATACTTGAGAAGGGCGCGGTTGTAAAAACAACTGGGAAACGTCACGGAACTTCGGTCAGATAAGCATCTTTAAGAACATAGAAGAGAGAGACCTCTTCAGCAATCATCTTGAAGTGGTGTATGGGAGAATACATGAGTTGTTGATGCAGATGTGTAGGTTGCCAAGTTACTATCCACCAAACTACAAACACCGACTTTATGTGATCCTGTGACAGAATTAGTACAGAACTAATTACCATATAATAACCCATCAGAGCAGGGGGGAGGGGGTCTCCTGTCACAGCCTCACATAAGGGCGGTACCAACATAAAAGTAAGAGAGACTAGAGAGGGGATAGAACTCCAGCTAAAGGGAAAGAACCGAGTCACTCGAAGGCTTGAATAATCCAGAGCCTTCTCGAAGGACCGGTCAGTGTGTCCACAGCCCCGTGGACACCGATGGGGCCCGCCGATTGCGGGTCCACGAGAAACTCAGAGAGAGTTACCACCCGTGTCGGAATGCGACACGTGTGGAAAGGCAGACACGGACTGGACATCGAGGAAGCAACAGGGCTTACCTTAAGGGGGACTTGATAGTTTAGACCCAAGTGTATTTAGGGGTCTTATGCATATGTTAGATAGCTGATAGAGTTGTTGTGATAATCATGTTTATTGTAAACTCCTGTGATACGCAACTTGCAGATTGCTGGCTTGCGAAAACTCTCTTCGCCAGCTTACTGTAACACAATAATAATAAATGATGTTAGATTGCATATGAACGGAGTTTGTTGCCTGTATGAGCCCGAGTTTCATTCCCCTAGAGATCTAGGACGGTGACAAGCACGTTCAATAACTGTTCGCAGCATATACACAGCATTTACTGTACCCTTTCCTTCTACAAACCCGCATTGTTCTTCCCCTATTTCAGGTTGTATCTTCTTCCTCATTCTTTGCATGATAATTCTTAGCAAAATCTTTGTGATGTGACTCATTATACTAATTGTTCTATGTTGATCACATTCCAAGGTTCCTGATTTCTTTGGGATTGCAATAAATATAGAGTTACATAATTCAGGAGGTATATCTCCAGTATCATATAATGTGTTCAGCAGTCTGGTGACTTGATCTATTCCAAATTCTTCTAAAGCTTTAATCATTTCTGTTGTGATGTTATCTGCACCGGGGGCCTTGCCAGCTTTCATATGCTTAAGAACATTTCGAACCTCCATCTCCAAAATTGGCGGTCCTTCATTATTAAATCTAATATCATACTGTTCGTCTCTGTTATCATCATAAAGGTGTTTCACATAATCTGTCCATACCTGTAGAATCTGGTCTTTTTCTATTATGATTTTGCCATCTTCAGTTTTTAGACACCCTGTTGATGTACTTGTTCTTTTATTAGTAAGTTCCTGAATTCGTTTGTGCACTAATTTGGTATTTTGACTGTTGTGTTGGCTTTCAATTTCTAAGCACTTTTCCTCAAGCCATGCTTCTTTTGCCTCCTTACATAATGTTCTGACTTGTCTGTGAATTTCTTCATATTTGACTGAATTATTTTTGTTGAGTCTTCTTGTTTCCATGAGGTGTAAAATTTCTTCAGTCATCCATTTCTTACGACCCACCTTCTTTAATTTGGAATAGTTGTTTCTGCAGCCACATTGATTGAATTCTTCAACGTTTCCCATTGATCATCCACATCCTGGAATAGGATCTCTAGATCAGACAAAATTTCGAATCTGTTCTGTACTTCTATGTTGAATTTGTTTTGTATTTCCTTGTCATTACTCAATGTACACAAATCATATTTAGTGTTTCCTGTTATATACTTGACTTTCTTCAACTTTATCCTCAATGTTCCTGTGAGTAATCTGTGGTCACTATAACAATCAGCACTGGGAACTGTTTTTGCTATTGTTAATGCGTTTCTAAATCTTCTGCTAATGAGAATGTAGTCAATCTGGTTTCTAATCCTGCTATCAGGACTCCTCCATGTCCATAATCTTCTAGGGTGTTGTTTGAACCAGGTGTTTCCTACAATCATTTCCTGTTCTTTTGCCCACTCTACGAGTCTGTATCCTCTTTCATTTCTCTCTCCTAAACCATAGTTTCCTACTGTGTATCTATCTCCTTGATTTCCTACTTTTGCATTGAAGTCCCCTATTATGATGGTTATTTCTGAATTTTTACATTTCTTTAAGGCAGACTCTATGTCATTATAAAATTCTTCTACACTATCTTCACTGGATTCTCCTGTTGCGGCATATACTTGAATAATATTTATGCTAAAAGGTCTGCCACTTAATTTAACTAGTAGAACTCTGTCCGACACGGCCCAATATCCTTGAATAGATTTTGATGTTTTCCTGTCCAGAATAATTGCCACTCACCTATGACGAACTTCACCTCCAGAATAAATAATCTTGAAATCTTCTTCTATCTTGATACCTGCTCCTGTCATCTCGTTTCGCACATACCTAAGATATTAATTTTTTCCCTTTCAATTTCTTGTTTTATGTTCTCTAATGTTCCGTCGTTGTTTAACGTCCTAACGTTCCAAGTTGCTAATTTTAACGTCTCTGTCCTTGTCTTGCGATGATCGGTCTTTAAGCGAATCATGATATACTAGGCACTTTTAAAGAGGTAGTTTGCCGTTGCTTTCCTCTATGGCAGTGACCTTACTGGTCGGAGACCGCAACCATTGACTCAATACGAGTTCTTCTGCCTGCCGTCGTGTAACTCAAGGCCATGACCCACAAATATCTGTCGGCTGCCCTCAAAATTACATCCACCACCTGCCTTCCGTGGCTTCTTTTGAAAACTTCCAATAAAAGGAACACAATATAACATCACATAATCCACAGGGAAACACTATTCACAGGGAATCCAAAGGAAATCACACGAAATCCAATGAAAAACACTAAATAGCGTCCCTCCAAAAAGTAACGCTTCATCTTGTCGCCATTTTACCAGAAGTAGATACATTTACACATTTGTTTATATTTGTTTGTGTATTTCAGAAACACTAACACTGTGTATTGTATTTATACAGTAGATACATTTACACATTTTTTAATATTTGTTTGTATATTTCAGAAACACTAACTTGTTCTCAGAGTGCCCATTGCCACTCCACGCAAGAACATTCACAAATGGAGAAGACAATGTTTGTTAACATGGACTTTATGTTTGTGAAACAAGAAATTTCAAATGTATTGTATGAGGACAGACACCAGAGGTTTGGCAAAACTGTAGACATGACAGGCTGTAGCAGTGATCATGAAATGACCGGAGATAGTAGAAAAGAATCGAGAATGAATCTAAATTTCTGTGAGGTATCACAAGAGCATGATAAAAATAGTCAAATTGCAGAGAATCTATATTCTCTTTTTGGAATAAACTCAGAAAGGTCTCTGACTCATCAAGATTTCCAATTTCAAAATAATATGGAAGTAAAAGCTGGAGACAGACCATACATGTCTGATGTTTGTGATTCAGCTGTCAGTTTAGATGCATCATTTGCTGAAGCTGGCAGTCTGCTGAAACACATGAGAACTCATACAGGAGAGAGACCTTACAAGTGTGATGATTGTGGTGCATCATTTGCTGAAGCTGGCAGTCTGCAGATCCACTTGAGAACACATACAGGAGAGAGACCCTACAAGTGTGATGATTGTTGTTCATCATTTGCTCATGCTGGCAGTCTGCAGAGACACAAGATAACACATACAGGAGAGAGACCTTACAAGTGTGATGATTGTGGTGCATCATTTGCTGAAGCTGGCAGTCTGCAGAAACACAAGAGAACACATACCGGAGAGAGACCTTATAAGTGTGATGATTGTGGTGCATCTTTTACTCAAGCTTGCAACCTGAAAGCACACAAGAGAACGCATACAGGAGAGAGACCTTACAAGTGTGATGATTGTGGTGCATCTTTTGCTCAAGCTGGACAGTCTGCAAGAACACAAGAGAACACATACAGGAGAGAGACCTTACAAGTGTGATGATTGTGGTGCATCATTTGCTGAAGCTGGCAGTCTGCAGAAACACAAGAGAACACATACCGGAGAGAGACCGTACAAGTGTGATGAATGTTTTGTATCATTTGCTGAAGCTGGCCATCGAAAGAGACACAAGAGAAAACATACTGGAGAGAGACCTTACAAGTGTGATGATTGTGGTGCATCATTTGCTGAAGCTGGCAGTCTGCAGAAACACAAGAGAACACATTACCGGAGAGAGACCTTACAAGTGTGATGAATGTTTTGTATCATTGCTGAAGCTGGCCATCTAAAGAGACACAAGAGAAACATACTGGAGAGAGACCTTTCAAGTGTGATGATTGTGGTGCATCATTTGCTGAAGCTGGCAGTCTGCAGAAACACAAGAGAACACATACCGGAGAGAGACCTTACAAGTGTGATGAATGTTTTGTATCATTTGCTGAAGCTGGCCATCTAAAGAGACACAAGAGAAAACATACTGGAGAGAGACCTTTCAAGTGTGATGATTGTGGTGCATCATTTGCTGAAGCTGGCAGTCTGCAGAAACACAAGAGAACACATACCGGAGAGAGACCTTACAAGTGTGATGAATGTTTTGTATCATTTGCTGAAGCTGGCCATCTAAAGAGACACAAGAGAACACATACAGGAGAGAGACCTTACAAGTGTTATGATTGTGGTGCATCTTTTGCTCAAGCTTGCAACCTGAAAGCACACAAGAGAACGCATACAGGAGAGAGACCTTACAAGTGTGATGATTGTGGTGCATCATTTGCTGAAGCTGGCAGTCTGCAGAAACACAAGAGAACACATACTGGAGAGAGACCTTACAAGTGTGATGATTGTGGTGCATCATTTACTGAAGCTGGCAGTCTGCAGAAACACAAGAGAACACATACCGGAGAGAGACCTTACAAGTGTGATGAATGTTTTGTATCATTTGCTGAAGCTGGCCATCTAAAGAGACACAAAAGAACACATACAGGAGAGCGACCTTACAGGTGTGATGATTGTGGCAAATCTTTTGCTCAAGATAGTCATCTTAAAAGACACAAGAGAACACATACAGGAGAGAGACCTTACAAGTGTGATGATTGTGGTGCATCATTTGCTGAAGCTGGCAGTCTGCAGAATCACAAGAGAACACATACAGGAGAGAGACCTTACAAGTGTTATGATTGTGTGCAATCTTTGCTCAAGCTAGTCAATCATGAAAGACACAAGAGAACACATACAGGAGAGAGACCTTACAAGTGTGATGATTGTGGTGCATCATTTGCTGAAGCTGGCAGTCTGCAGAAACACAAGAGAACACATACAGGAGAGAGACCTTACAAGTGTGATGATTGTGGTGCATCTTTTGCTCAAGCTTGCAACCTGAAAGCACACAAGAGAACGCATACAGGAGAGAGACCTTACAAGTGTGATGATTGTGGTGCATCATTTGCTGAAGCTGCCAGTCTGCAGAACCACTTGAGAACACATACAGGAGAGAGATCTTACAGGTGTGATGATTGTGGCATATCTTTTGCTCAAGATAGTCATCATAAAAGACACAAGAGAACACATAACAGGAGAGAGACCTTACAAGTGTTGATGATTGTGGTGCATCATTTGCTGAAGCTGGCAGTCTGCAGAAACACAAGAGAACACATACAGGACAGAGACCTTACAAGTGGTATGATTGTGGTGCATCTTTTGCTCAAGCTTGCAACCTGAAAGCACACAAGAGAACGCATACAGGAGAGAGACCTTACAAGTGTGATGATTGTGGTGCATCATTTGCTGAAGCTGCCAGTCTGCAGAACCACTTGAGAACACATACAGGAGAGAGACCCTACAAGTGTGATGATTGTTGTTCATCATTTGCTCATGCTGTCAGTCTGCAGAGACACAAGAGAACACATACAGGAGAGAGACCTTACAAGTGTGATGATTGTGGTGCATCATTTGCTGAAGCTGGCAGTCTGCAGAAACACAAGAGAACACATACAGGAGAGAGACCTTACAAGTGTTATGATTGTGGTGCATCTTTTGCTCAAGCTTGCAACCTGAAAGCACACAAGAGAATGCATACAGGAGAGAGACCTTACAAGTGTGATGATTGTGGTGCATCATTTGCTGAAGCTGGCAGTCTGCAGAAACACAAGAGAACACATACAGGAGAGAGACCCTACAAGTGTGATGATTGTTGTTCATCATTTGCTCATGCTGGCAGTCTGCAGAGACACAAGAGAACACATACAGGAGAAAGACCTTACGAGTGTGATGATTGTGGTGCATCATTTGCTGAAGCTGGCAGTCTGCAGAAACACAAGAGAACACATACAGGAGAGAGACCTTATAAGTGTGATGATTGTGGTGCATCTTTTACTCAAAATAGAGATCTGAAAAACACAAGAAAATACATACAGGAGAGAGACCTTACAAATGTGATGAATGTGGTGTATCGTTTGCTGTAGCTTGCAATCTAAAGAAACACAAGAGAATACATACAGGAGAGAGACTTTATAAGTGTGATGATTGTGGTGCATCATTTGCTGAAGCTGGCAGTCTGCAGAAACACAAGAGAACACATACAGGAGAGAGACCTTACAAGTGTGATGATTGTGGTGCATCTTTTGCTCAAGCTTGGAACCTGAAAGCACACAAGAGAACACATACAGGAGAGAGACCTTACAAGTGTGATGATTGTGGTGCATCATTTGCTGAAGCTGGCAGTCTGCAGAAACACAAGAGAACACATACCGGAGAGAGACCTTACAAGTGTGATGAATGTTTTGTATCATTTGCTGAAGCTGGCCATCTAAAGAGACACAAGAGAACACATACAGGAGAGAGACCTTACAAGTGTTATGATTGTGGTGCATCTTTTGCTCAGCTTGCAACCTGAAGCACACAAGAGAACGCATACAGGAGAGAGACCTTACAAGTGTGATGATTGTGGTGCATCATTTGCTGAAGCTGGCAGTCTGCAGAAACACAAGAGAACACATACTGGAGAGAGACCTTACAAGTGTGATGATTGTGGTGCATCATTTGCTGAAGCTGGCAGTCTGCAGAAACACAAGAGAACACATACCGGAGAGAGACCTTACAAAGTGTGATGAATGTTTTGTATCATTTGCTGAAGCTGGCCATCGAAAGAGACACAAGAGAAAACATACTGGAGAGAGACCTTACAAGTGTGATGATTGTGGTGCATCATTTGCTGAAGCTGGCAGTCTGCAGAAACACAAGAGAACACATACCGGAGAGAGACCTTACAAGTGTGATGAATGTTTTGTATCATTTGCTGAAGCTGGCCATCTAAAGAAACACAAGAGAACACATACAGGAGAGCGACCCTACAGGTGTGATGATTGTGGCACATCTTTTGCTCAAGATAGTCATCATAAAAGACACAAGAGAACACATACAGGAGAGAGACCTTACAAGTGTGATGATTGTGGTGCATCATATGCTGAAGCTGGCAGTCTGCAGAAACACAAGAGAACACATACAAGAGAGAGACCTTACAAGTGGTATGATTGTGGTGCATCTTTTTCTCAAGCTTGCAACCTGAAAGCACACAAGAGAACGCATACAGGAGAGAGACCTTACAAGTGTGATGATTGTGGTGCATCATTTGCTGAAGCTGCCAGTCTGCAGAACCACTTGAGAACACATACAGGAGAGAGACCCTACAAGTGTGATGATTGTTGTTCATCATTTGCTCATGCTGGCAGTCTGCAGAGACACAAGAGAACACATACAGGAGAGAGACCTTACGAGTGTGATGATTGTGGTGCATAATTTGCTGATGCTGGCAGTCTGCAGAAACACAAGAGAACAAATACTGGAGAGAGACCTTACAAGTGTGATGATTGTGGTGCATCTTTTGCTCAAGCTTGGAACCTGAAAGCACACAAGAGAAACAATACAGGAGAGAGACCTTACGAGTGTGAATGTGGTGCATCATTTGCTGAAGCTGCAGTCTGCAGAACACAAGAGAACACATACAGGAGAGAGACCTTACAAGTGTGATGATTGTTGTTATCATTTGCTGAGCTGGCAGTCTGCAGAGACACAAGAGAACACATACAGGAGAGAGACCTTACAGAGTGTGATGATTGTGGAGTATCATTTGCTGCAAGCTGGCATCTAAAGAAACACAAGAGAACACATACAGGAGAGAGACCTTACAAGTGTGAGTGATTGTGGTGCATCATTTGCTGAAGCTGGCAGTCTGCAGAAACACAAGAAGAACACATACAGGGAGAGAGACCTTACAAGTGTGATGAATGTTTTGTATCATTTGCTGAAGCTGGCCATCTAAAGAGACACAAGAGAACACATACAGGAGAGAGACCTTACAAGTGTTATGATTGCGGCAAATCTTTTGCTCAAGATAGTCATCTTAAAAGACACAAGAGAACACATACAGGAGAGAGACCTTACAAGTGTGATGATTGTGGTGCATCATTTGCTGAAGCTGGCAGTCTGCAGAAACACAAGAGAACACATACCGGAGAGAGACCTTACAAGTGTGATGAATGTTTTGTATCATTTGCTGAAGCTGGCCATCTAAAGAGACACAAGAGAACACATACAGGAGAGAGACCTTACAAGTGTGATGATTGTGGTGCATCATTTGCTGAAGCTGGCAGTCTGCAGAATCACAAGAGAAAACATACAGGAGAGAGACCTTACAAGTGTTATGATTGTGGTGCATCTTTTGCTCAAGCTTGCAACCTGAAAGCACACAAGAGAATGCATACAGGAGAGAGACCTTACAAGTGTGATGATTGTGGTGCATCATTTGCTGAAGCTGGCAGTCTGCAGAAACACAAGAGAACACATACAGGAGAGAGACCCTACAAGTGTGATGATTGTTGTTCATCATTTGCTCATGCTGGCAGTCTGCAGAGACACAAGAGAACACATACAGGAGAGAGACCTTACGAGTGTGATGATTGTGGTGCATCATTTGCTGAAGCTGGCAGTCTGCAGAAACACAAGAGAACACATACAGGAGAGAGACCTTATAAGTGTGATGATTGTGGTGCATCTTTTACTCAAAATAGAGATCTGAAAAACACAAGAAAATACATACAGGAGAGAGACCTTACAAATGTGATGAATGTGGTGTATCGTTTGCTGTAGCTTGCAATCTAAAGAAACACAAGAGAATACATACAGGAGAGAGACTTTATAAGTGTGATGATTGTGGTGCATCATTTGCTGAAGCTGGCAGTCTGCAGAAACACAAGAGAACACATACAGGAGAGAGACCTTACAAGTGTGATGATTGTGGTGCATCTTTTGCTCAAGCTTGGCAACCTGAAAGCACACAAGAGAACACATACAGGAGAGAGACCTTACAAGTGTGATGATTGTGGTGCATCATTTGCTGAAGCTGGCAGTCTGCAGAAACACAAGAGAACACATACAGGAGAGAGACCTTACAAGTGTGATGAATTGTGGTGCTATCATTTGCTGAAGCTGGCCATCTAAAGAGACACAAGAGAACACATACAGGAGAGAGACCTTACAAGTGTTATGATGTGGTGCATCTTTGCTCAAGCTTGCAACCTGAAGCACACAGAGAACGCATACAGGAGAGAGACCTTACAAGTGTGATGATTGTGGTGCATCATTTGCTCAAGCTGGCAGTCTGCAGAAACACAAGAGAACACATACTGGAGAGGAGACCTTACAAGTGTGGATGATTGTTGGTGCATCATTTGCTGAAGCTGGCAGTCTGCAGAAACACAAGAGAACACATACCGGAGAGAGACCTTACAAGTGTGATGAATGTTTTGTATCATTTGCTGAAGCTGGCCATCGAAAGAGACACAAGAGAAAACATACTGGAGAGAGACCTTACAAGTGTGATGATTGTGGTGCATCATTTGCTGAAGCTGGCAGTCTGCAGAAACACAAGAGAACACATACCGGAGAGAGACCTTACAAGTGTGATGAATGTTTTGTATCATTTGCTGAAGCTGGCCATCTAAAGAAACACAAGAGAACACATACAGGAGAGCGACCTTACAGGTGTGATGATTGTGGCAAATCTTTTGCTCAAGATAGTCATCATAAAAGACACAAGAGAACACATACAGGAGAGAGACCTTACAAGTGTGATGATTGTGGTGCATCATTTGCTGAAGCTGGCAGTCTGCAGAAATCACAAGAGAACACATACAGGAGAGAGACCTTACAAGTGTGATGATTGTGGTGCATCTTTTACTCAAGCTTGCAGTCTGCAGAAACACAAGAGAACACATACAGGAGAGAGACCTTACAAGTGTGATGATTGTGGTGCATCATTTGCTGAAGCTGGCAGTCTGCAGAAACACAAGAGAACACATACAGGAGAGAGACCTTACAAGTGTGATGATTGTTGTTCATCATTTGCTCATGCTGGCAGTCTGCAGAGACACAAGAGAACACATACAGGAGAGAGACCTTACAAGTGTGATGATTGTGGTGCATCATTTGCTGAAGCTGGCAGTCTGCAGAAACACAAGAGAACACATACTGGAGAGAGACCTTACAAGTGTGATGATTGTGGTGCATCTTTGCTCAAGCTTGGCAATCCTGAAAGACAACAAGAGAACACATACAGGAGAGAGACCTTACAAGTGTGATGATTGTGGTGCATCATTTGCTGAAGCTGGCAGTCTGCAGAACACAAGAGAACACATACAGGAGAGAGACCTTACAAGTGTGATGAATGTTTGTATCATTTGCTGAAGCTGGCATCTAAAGAGACACAAAAGAACACATACAGGAGAGCGACCTTACAGGTGTGATGATTGTGGGCAATCATTTGCTCAAGATAGTCAGTCTTAAAAGACACAAGAGAACACATACAGGAGAGAGACCTTACAAGTGTGATGATTGTGGTGCATCATTTGCTGAAGCTGGCAGTCTGCAGAACACAAGAGAACACATACAGGAGAGAGACCTTACAAGTGTGATGAATGTTTTGTATCATTTGCTGAGCTGGCCATCTAAAGAGACACAAGAGAACACATACAGGAGAGAGACCTTACAAGTGTGATGATTGCGGCAAATCTTTGCTCAAGATAGTCATCTTAAAGACACAATAGAACACATACAGGATGAGCGACCTTACAAGTGTGATGATTGTGGTGCATCATTTGCTGAAGCTGGCAGTCTGCAGAAACACAAAGAACACATACCGGAGAGAGACCTTACAAGTGTGATGAATGTTTTGTATCATTTGCTGAAGCTGGCACCTAAAGAGACACAAGAGAACACATACAGGAGAGAGACCTTACAAGTGTGATGATTGTGGTGCATCATTTGCTGAAGCTGGCAGTCTGCAGAAACACAAGAGAACACATACAGGAGAGAGACCTTACAAGTGTGATGATTGTGGTGCATCTTTTGCTCAAGCTTGCAACCTGAAAGCACACAAGAGAACACATACAGGAGAGAGACCTTACAAGTGTGATGATTGTGGTGCATCATTTGCTGAAGCTGGCAGTCTGCAGAAACACAAGAGAACAACATTATGGGAGGCGAGACCTTACAAGTGGGATGATTTTGTGCTCTTTTATCAAGCTGGCATTGAAGGACCACAAGAAACACATACAGGAGAGAGACCTTACAAGTGTGATGATTGTGGTGCATCTTTGCTGAAGCTGGCATCTGAAGAACCAAAGAGAAACACATACAGGAGAGAGACCTTACAAGTGTGATGATTGTGGTGCATCATTTGCTCAGCTGCACATCTGAAGAGACACAAGAGAACACATACAGGAGAGAGACCTTACAAGTGTGATGATGTGGTGCATCATTTGCTCAGACTGGCATCTGAAGACACAAGAAAACACATACAGGAGAGAGACCTTACAAGTGTGATGATGTGGTGCATCTTTTGCTCAAGCTGGCACTGAAGAAGCACACAAGAAAACATACAGGAGAGAGACCTTACACGTGTGATGATTGGGCACATCTTTTGCTCAAGCTAGCATCTTAAAAGACACAAGAGAACACATACAGGAGAGAGACCTTACAAGTGTGATGATTGTGGTGCATCATTTGCTGCTAGCTCCAGTCTGCAGAACACAAGAGACACATACAGGAGAGAGACCTACAAGTGTGATGATTGTTGTGTTCATTTGCTGATGCTGGCAGTCTGCAGAGACACAAGAGAACACATACAGGAGAGAGACCTTACAAGTGTGATGATTGTGTGTGCATCATTTGCTGAAGCTGGCAGTCTGCAGAAACACAAGAGACACATACAGGAGAGAGACCTTACAAGTGTTATGATTGTGGTGCATCTTTTGCTCAAGCTTGGAAACCTGAAAGCACACAAGAGAATGCATACAGGAGAGAGACCTTACAAGTGTGATGATTGTGGTGCATCATTTGCTGAAGCTGGCAGTCTGCAGAAACACAAGAGTAACACAACAGGAGAGAGACCTTACAAGTGTGATGATTGTGGTGTATCATTTTCTGAAGTTGGCAATCTAAAGAAACACAAGAGAACACATACAGGAGAGAGACCTTATAAGTGTGATGATTGTGGTGCATCGTTTACTCAAGATAGTCATCTGAAAAAACACAAGAGAACACATACAGGAGAGAAACCTTACAAGTTTGATGATTGTGGTTCGTCATTTACTCAAGATTGTAATCTGAAACAAAAGCAAGATGTCACATACAGGAGAGAGACCTTACAAGTGTGATGAATGTGGTGCATCGTTTACTAAAAATAGTCATCTGAAAAACCACAAGAGAACACATACAGGAGAGAAACCTTACAAGTGTGATGATTGTGGTTCATCATTTACTCAAGTTGGCTGTCTGCAGAAACATAACAGAACACATACTGGAGAGAGACCTTACAAGTGTGATGATTGTGGTGCATCATTTGCTCGAGCTGACAGTCTACAGAAACACAAGAGGACACATACGGGAGAGAGACCTTACAAATGTGATGATTGTGGTGTATCATTTTCTGAAGTCGGCAATCTAAAGCAACACAAGAGAACACATACAGGAGAGAGACCTTGCATGTGTGATGAATGTGGTGCATCGTTTACTCGAAATAATCATCTGAAAATTCACAAGAGAACACATACAGGAGAGAGACCTTATAAATGTGATGATTGTGGTGCATTGTTTACTCAAGATTGTAATCTGAAACAACACAAAATGTCACATACAGGAGAGAGACCTTACAAGTGTGATGATTGTGGTGCATCGTTTACTCAAGATAGTCATCTGAAAAAACACAAGAGAACACATACAGGAGAGAAACCTTACAAGTGTGATAATTGTGGTTCGTCATTTACTCGAGCTGACAGTTTACAGAAACACAAGAGGACACATACAGGAGAGAGACCTTACAAATGTGATGATTGTGGTGTATCATTTTCTGAAGTTGGCAATCTAAAGAAACATAAGAGAACACATACAGGAGAGAGACCTTGCATGTGTGATTAATGTGGTGCGTCGTTTACTCGAAATAGTCATCTGATAATTCACAAGAGAACACATACAGGAGAGAGACCTTACAAGTGTGATGATTGTGGTGCATTGTTTACTCAAGATAGTAATCTGAAAACTCCCACTCACAGGAGGTTACATACACACCTTAAAGGTGTGATTTTGTGATGCATCATTTACTCAAAATAGTAATCTGGAAAAAAAAAAGAAATACAAGAGAACGCATGCATGAGAGAGACCTTACAAATGTGATGATTGTGGTGCATCATTTGCTGAAGCTGGCAATCAAAAGACACATAAGAGAATACTTACAGTAGAGAGACCTTACAAGTGTGTGATTGTGGTGCATCGTTTACTCAAGATAGTTATCTGAAAAAATGCAAGAGGAGACATACAAGTGATTGACCTTACAAGTGTGATGAATGTGGTGTATCATTTGCTGAAGTCTTCAATCTGATGAATCACATGAGAACACATACAGGAGAAAGATCTTACAAGGGTGATGATTGTGGCTGCATTGTTTAATCACAATAGTAATGTGAAAAAACACAAGATGGGACATACAGGAGAGACACCTCACAAGTGTGATGACTGTATTTCATTTGCTGAAGTCGGCAATCTAAAGAAACGCAAGAAAACACATACACGAGAGAGACCTTACAAGTGTGATGATTGTGGTGCATCATTTGCTGATGTTGAAAATCTAAAGACATACAAGAGAACACATACAAGAGAGAGACTTTACAAGTGTGATGATTGACATACAGGGAAGGGACCTTACAAGTGTGATGATTGTGGTGCATCATTTGCTGAAGTTGGCAATTAAAAGACACAGAAGAGAACGCATATAGGAGAGAGACTTTACAATATGAATGAATGATGTCGGAAGCATGCAAGGTTGTTTCATAGCCATTTTTGGGGACCCATTGGATCCTTTTACGCAGGCGAGGAAAATTATTTCCGGTTTTGGATTGGGTTGCGGTAGATTATGAACCTGTTAATAATACTATGTAATATAGTATTATAATTATAGTTTTTATAATAAAGTCTATATTATAACTATTGTATCAATATTTAGTGTACATAGATTGTTATAGATGTTATATTGACAATAGCCAGCGAAGAATCCCAATATTATTATTGGTACCAGTTGTAGTCTGATTATGTGTCCATCTGACCTTTTCTCTGAGTACTAAGTGTCTGCCAGATCCTCTAGTCACTCCCTGCTGAACCATTCTATCTAGGCTATTATGAGTTACATGTTTTCCACACTGTACACATGATCTCAAAGGGCCCTGACCATGTGTGCCTTATAAGAAGTCACCCGCTTTTTTCTTATTACTAGTGATATCACGATCAGGAAGCTAGTTCTTTGTAGTATGTCACTCTCATTACAACCCTCCGGAAATTGTTGTAAACCTTTGGTAGTTCCCCTGTCCTATGCATCTCTATCCATGCATTTTTATGTCCATGGTGTCTTTGTCTTGTTTTCGCCATCATTTTTATCGTCCCCTGCTTCTTCCTCTAGGAAACGTTCATCCATTACTTTGGTTCTTGGTTTTAAGAATGAACGTGGTCCTCTGGGCAAACTTGTAGATGACCCGTCTCCCTCAGTCACTATCATAAGCCGTAAGGTAAATGTTGATCGTTCCAGTAACTTACTGTTGCTCCCCTCAAAGCCTTGCATGTTGCAACAGCACTTAAATACAAACTCAAGAATCCGTTAAAATGTTGTTTCGTTTGCGACTCTCCTCAACTGTCAGCCGGTTAGAATATCTCCTGTGTTCCGTGGGCTGGACAAAATATCCATGTAAGTCTCTGTAAGAGCACCATGTCTATGTGTTGTACGCACTCATGCCACATCTGTCAGTTCCAAACTTTACTCAATAATGTAAGTAAAGTTACATTTCACTATGCCTAATGCAGAAGTCAGCTTCGCCGAATGGATAAGAGCGCTTGTTAAATATCGTGTATGCTGATGCCTAGGTAGCGGGTTCAACCCCTACATCGGTCAGTTGGACTAAAATATTGACTTTTCATCCCTGACTTTGGGAAGTACATTACAAGTACCTCAGATGTCAGAGTGCAAGACATTGGTGATAGGGAATTCACTCCAGTGCACTAGAAGGAGCAGCACTTATATGGACTACGTTTGAGTCCAAAGCAAGCGAACACAACAACATCAGCAACAAACACCTAAGACACTATAGGCATATGAAGCTAAACCCATATTTTATACACCAAACTAAATGCAGACTCTCATATAGTGGGAATGTGACATTCTCATAGATTATCATCCTTTTAATATCAGGTGGAGCAAGGAATTTCAGGCCATATCATATTTAGTGTCTTTTTCATTGTAAAGTTATTTTAAGTATGTTTAAGCATACTCTGAGTCGTTTAAAATAGGTAATATCAGAATTTGTAGGCCTTTCGATTTTTAGGTCACACAAACTATAAAAGT
>JACEFZ010006453.1:0-18473 GCA_014155875.1 Cepaea nemoralis | reverse complement strand
ATCCCTAACAACTACTGTTTAAGTATCTTAGTGTAGGAGAAGAAAAGAAAACAGAGCTTAATTTATTTGGCATTAGGTTAAAAATTGGGCCTTAGTTTGGTTCACGTAACTGGCAAGACCGGGACTAAATTTGAAACAAAGTGTTCTTTGTAGCCATTTTGGTTCAGACAAACAAATGAGACAGACGTACTTTCCCCGTATGGGGAAAGGCATTTTAGCCTTAAAAACCATCATTCTCTGCAGTCATTGGTATGTTAAAATCTACATTATTAATAAGTATTTATGTATTACATATACCATTGCTGTTTAATTAAGAATTAGTTAGAATGATAAATCAACAATTCTTGTAAACTAGAGTCTGATTGATTTTTACCACTGAGCGCCATGCCAGGCCACGCTGTAATATTTTCCTATGCTTTACAATTTCAATATTCCCTAGTGTTAAAACCTTTTATAGGCATTGTGAACCTATATCTCATTAGCAATGCTTATAACCTATAAATATTATGTGTACTGTAGAGTATCAAACTCATGTCAGAAACACATTCTAGAACTCTTCTCAATTTGGGAGCAGACTCCTGATTCATACTTCAAAGTAGAGAACTCGTTTCTGCCAAGTTCATATTCCTATGAATTAAATAGCTTCTATGCATTGGGAACTATATCTCACTATCTATGCTTAGAAATCTGCAAATAATCTATGTACTATAGAGTATGAATCTCTAAAGAACATTTTCAAAGGAACTTTTATCCATGCGGAGACATACAAATGATTACGCATATTCCTGACTCTTAGTCAGTGGATAAAATGCTTTGCCACATTATAATCTGTAACTTGAAAACTATCGTGCTAAGTCGTTAGTACAAGCTTTTTGTTAACAGATTAGTAACCACACCATAGGTGTGATAGACATGTAATATTTTCATAAAGATGCTAGGAAATTGCCATGTTTAAGAATATAAATTCAAGAACAAAGAAAGTAAACGCATGATATAACCAAGCTTTAATCACACCGCACCACAGGCGATAGACACCAGGAATAATATTATATGTTCCAAACATGCATCAAACTGCATAAATCATTTCTAATAGATAAGAAATGCTCTTAAAATTAGTATCACTTGGCAAAATATATCATAGCGTTCACTAACCCCATGCTGCTGTAAGCAGTGGGGGAAAACAATGTATGTTTTAGTTTATGGATTAACCCCTTGAGAAAATCCCAAAACCATAGTCAACTAAACTATGGGAGTTATACTACGTGTAATAAAACTGACAGCAGTAAGAACCCTCCATCTGTCTGTTGGACTCCCAAGTTCAAAGATACACCCAAGTATCCTCCTTCGAAAGAAAAGTCACACAGCACCACAAGTCAAACATAAGGTGTCAGCCACTCAACACCAAGTTCTAGATTACTAACACCAACTCAAACAAATAGGAAGAGGCACTGAAACCACATAAGCCAATACAACCAAGGTACCAACTTAAGATCCTCTGAAACATAACTACACCAGATTACCTCAAGGATCCAAAACCTGAACACCATTAAAAATAGGCCATATGAAAGCAGCTAAATGCCTCTACATCTGCAACAAAGGGAATCATCTGATTGTTTGCAACCCTGTTTATGTTCTGGAATTACTCATCTTTGGATACGTGTAGGTATAGATAAAGTCTGGACCTAGTCACAGATACTACCATGAGATCGCTCTCAGCCATATATGTTCCGACACTGGACTATATCATAAAGAATGACTCTTTGCTGGTCCCATGTCAACCTAAATACCATCATCAAATGTGGAATGGGTTATAGACTCGAGACTGGGTGAATGAAAACTTTGCGTGAGCCCCAATTTGGGATTCGGATAGTTAAAGCCGAAAAGCTGAATGGACGTCGACTTTTCATCAGACCTGATTATAAAAGGAATTACCTTCTGCAGAGCTTAAGTGGAACTCCTGAAGTATGACCAACCTGAGGCCCGAAATTTCACAAAGGCACCGAGCCCCTGGCAACAGAATATTCGTGATTCTAGCCAATGGAGGGATATATTGTGTGTGATATTTCAATTCCTGGAGTATGGATTATAAAATATTCACCAACCAATTACTAGAGGATAAACATATTAGCTGCCAAGATGGCGACGCGATGACTCGTTGTTCTTGGGGGAGACGCTGTTCAGTGTTTTTCTGTGGATTCCCTATGGAAATTCCCGTGAAATTCGTGTGGATAGTGTTTTTCCTTTGGATTATGTGATGTTATTTCGTGTTCGTTAATTGGAAGTGTTCAAAAGAAGCCACGGAAGGCAGGTGGTGGATGAAATTATGAGGGCAGCCGACAGATATTTGTTGGTTATGGTCTCGAGTTTCGCGACGGCAAGCTTTCTCTCTTTCGAGAGACAATGATTGCGGTCATCCGGCCAGTATGGTCACTGCCATAGAGGAAAGCAACGGCAAACTACCTCTTTGAAATTGCCTAGTTTATTATGATTCGCTTAAAGACTGATCATCGCAAGACAAGGACAGAGACATTAAAATTAGGAACATGGAACGTTAGGACGTTAAACAACGACGGAAAATTAGAGAACATAACACAAGAAATTCAAAGAGAAAAAATTAATATATTAGGTATGTGCGAAACGAGATGGACAGGAGCAGGCATCAAGATACATAAAGATTTTAAGATTATTTATTCTGGAGGTGAGGATCGACATAGGGGAGTGGCAATAATTTTGGACCGGAAAACATCAACGTCTGTTCAGGGATATTGGGCCGTGTCGGACAGAGTTCTACTAGTTAAATTGAGTGGCAGACCTTTTAACATAAATGTTATTCAAGTATATGCCCCAACAGGAGAGTCCAGTGAAGATAGTGTAGAGGAATTTTATAATGACATAGAGTCTGCCTTAAAGAAATGTAAAAATTCAGAAATAAACATCATAATAGGGGACTTCAATGCAAAAGTAGGAAATCAAGGGGATAGATACACAGTAGGAAACTATGGTTTAGGAGAGAGAAATGAAAGAGGATACAGACTAGTAGAGTGGGCAAAAGAACAGGAAATGATTGTAGGAAACACCTGGTTCAAGCAACACCCTAGAAGATTATGGACCTGGAGGAGTCCTGATAGCAGGATTAGAAACCAGATTGACTACATTCTCATTAGCAGAAGATTTAGAAACGCGCTAACAGTAGCAAAAACAGTTCCCAGTGCTGATTGTTATAGTGACCACAGACTACTCACAGGAACATTGAGGATAAAGTTGAAGAAAGTCAAGTATACAACAGGGAACACTAAATATGATTTGTGTACATTGAGTAATGACAAGGAAATACAAAACAAATTCAACATAGAAGTACAGAACAGATTTGAAATATTGTCTGATCTAGAGATCCTATTCCAGGATGTGGATGATCAATGGGAAATGTTAAAGAATTCAATCAATGTGGCTGCAGAAACAACTATTCCAAAATTAAAGAAGGTGGGTCGTAAGAAATGGATGACTGAGGAAATTTTACACTTAATGGAAACAAGAAGACTCAACAAAAATAATCCTGCCAAATATGAAGAAATTCACAGACAAGTCAGAATATTATGTAGGAAGGCAAAAGAATCATGGCTTGAGGAAAAGTGCTTAGAAATTGAAAAACAACACAACAGTCAAAATACCAAATTAGTGCACAAAAGAATTCAGGAACTTACTAATAAAAGAACAAGTACATCAACAGGCTGTCTAAAAACTAAAGATGGCAAAATCATAATAGAAAAAGATCAGATTCTACATGTATGGACAGATTATGTGAAAGACCTGTATAATGATAACAGAGAGGAACAGTATGCTATTAGATTTAATAATGAAGGACCAGCAATTTTAAAGATGGAGGTTCAAAATGTTCTTAAGCATATGAAAGCTGGCAAGGCCCCCGGTGCAGATAACATCACAACAGAAATGATTAAAGCTCTAGAAGAATTTGAACTAGAGCAAGTCACTAGACTGCTGAACACATTATATGATACTGGAGATATACCTTCTGAATTATGTAATTCTGTATTTATTGCAATCCCAAAGAAATCAGGAGCCTTAGAATGTGATCAACATAGAACAATTAGTATAATGAGTCACATCACAAAGATTTTGTTACGAATTATCATGCAAAGAGTGAGGAAGAAAATACAACCTGAAATAGGGGAAGAACAATGTGGTTTTGTAGAAGGAAAGGGTACAGTAAATGCTGTGTATATGCTGCGAACAGTTATTGAACGTGCTTTAGAAGTAAACAAGGATATACATCTTTGCTTTATTGACTACACAAAGGCTTTTGATAGAGTTAGACATGTCAACATTGTGGATATGCTTGCAGATCTACAAATTGATGGGAAAGACATTAGACTTATAAAAAACATATATTGGAAACAACAAGCTGCCATAAGGATTGATAATGAAGTAGGACAATACCAACCTATTAAGAGAGGTGTTAGGCAGGGATGTGTAATGTCTCCAGATCTTTTTTCCCTATACAGTGAAAATATTTTCAGAAATGTAGAAGACCTAAATGGAATCAGCATTGGAGGACGAAACATAAATAACATTAGATATGCAGATGTTACAGTATTGATTGTAGACAATGCACAGGATCTGCAACAATTAGTAGACGCTGTGGTTGTACACAGTGAGCAGCTGGGGTTGGAATTAAATTGTAGGAAGACACAGGTTATGGTCGTCACTAGGAAGAACGAAGTACCACAATGTAATATACAAGTAAATGGGAATATTCTTCAACAAGTGAATCGGTTCAATTATCTCGGAACAGTCATAACATCTGATGGCAGATGCCTTGAAGAGATTAGAACAAGAATCGCCATTGCGAAAGTAGCCTTTAGCAAGATGAAAAACATTCTGACCAATAAAATGATGTCAATTGAAACGAGAAAAAGAGTGTTGAGGGGATACATAGAGCCTGTTCTTTTGTATGGATGTGAAACTTGGACAATGTGCAGTCAAGCTGAAAAACATCTGATGGCTGCAGAAATGTGGTTTCTGAGGAAAATGCAAAGAATACCATGACAGATAGAAAAACCAATGACCAAGTACTACAAGAGACAAATGAAAATCGTAGATTGATTAGAGAAATTAGACGTAGACAGTCAAAATTTTTTAGACATCTTATGAGAAGAAATGGACTGGAGAACTTAGTGACAGCTGGCAAGATCGAAGGGAACAGACCAAGAGGAAGACCAAGAGGAAAATACCTGGATGGCTTGGCCACATGGCATGGACGAGACAGGATCACTGAGCTGATCCACGACTCTGGTGATCGAGTGAAATGGCGAATCATGACCGCCCACGCTTTCCGGCATGGCACATGATTGATTGATTGAAACATATTAGGAACACAACGGAGTGCATTATTTCGGTACCCAGATAATGGGAACAGGATCTAATACACATAGGAGATGAACACTTAACCTCACACCAAGAGATAAAGGACTCTATTAATTAGTTTAATTAAGAGCTTTTTACTGATTTTTATATGTGTTTCTCCCATGCCATGGAGGTAATAGGTCAGTGGCTTTTTTTCACTGAAGTTTATGGTATAGTATTTTGACACCAACTCATTATTATTAAATATGAGAATTGTAAAGGGTGTCAGAAACAACTGTTTTATCTGTCGGGTTCTATGTACTTAGATCATTATTTGCCTTAAGTATGTAAGGTGGGTCAAGGAAAGTAGACCCAATTTGTGGTTGTTGTGTTGTTTGTAATAACATTGTTTTGTCTTGGGACAAAGGGGGTAAATGTGTTTTGAAAATGCAAATCATTCCCATGCCTGTTCATGAAAATTAACGAGACTATTACACTTTCATGTATGTAACTACAGATCTTGATTTAATTATTGAACTGTTTGTCCAAAAATGTGTGATGTGTACATTAATTAAATGTGGTGTTCCCCAGTGGTTGTTTATATGTTGTGAACAATCAATTCTTCTAGCACTAGATAAACTTTTGAGGGTGATAAGTGGGAATGGAGAATTACTCATAAATACAGCTATGAACAGGAGTGAAGTATTTTCCTTCTTGTGTTTATGGTAGAATTCCATGATCATCTCAATAAATGTGAAACAAAGAAAGTAGGGCAGGACAAAAGATTAAGAACAGCCTGGTGGAACAACGAAGTTAAAGATAGCATATTCAAAAAGAAGGTAGCATTCAAAAGTGGATCACAAACTAAATCTGAACAGGACTATATTACTTATAGAATAGCACGACGTAATGCCAAACGAACAATTAGAGCATCTAAAGATGAATCCTGGAGAATATACGGTGAACAGATGGCGACCCTTAGCAAAGACTGCCCAAGAGAATTTTATAAACGTGTCACCACAATTAGAAACAGAGATGCATGTTACAACCCAACCACCATCATAACAGCAAAAGAGGTATGCCAATATTTAATCCGCAACAAAGACTAGCAAGGTGGGCAGAATACTTTCAAGAACTACTTAACCCCACAGATAACATAGGAAACCTCACTTTTGTGCCTAAACACCAGGGACAGCAAGAACCAAATTTCATACCTGCAGAAGTCAAAGCAGTTATACAGAAAAGTTTCTAAACACAGATCACCAGGTCCAGATGGAATAACCACAGAAGCTATTCAGGCCTGTGGGGAAACAGGAGTTAAATGGCTAACAAGACTTTCTAATATAGCATGGGAAGAAAGAAAGTCTCAGATGATTGGCAACAGGCAATAATATTACCAATATGGAAAAGAAAGGCAATATGAGAGAGTGCGAAACATACAGAGGTATATCACTCCTGAGCCATATAGGGAAAATGTATGCAAAACTTTTGGAACAAAGAGCTAGACCAATAGTTGAACAACAGTTAAGCAAAGCACAATTCGGTTTTCGGAAAGGTAAAAGTTGCACTGATGCATTATTTACACTTAGACAAATTTGTGAAAAAAACTATTGAATATAGTGTCCAGCAGAATATTGTGTTTGTAGATCAGGAAAAGGCTTTTGATAGAGTAGACAGATACAAATTATGGACCATCCTTGAAGACTATGGGATAGAAGGGCAACTGCTAGAAAACATCATAGCCATGTACCACTTGAGCCAAAGTGCAGAAAGAACACAGGAAGGTAAAATCAATATGTTCACAGTCATAGGGGTGAACATTTGATATCTTCCTGTGTTTTTACTGACTTTGGGCTAAGTGGTACAGGCTATGATGTTTTTAGCAGTTGCCCTTCTATCCCCTAGTCTTAGGATGGTCCATAATTGTATCTGTCTACTCTATCCAAAAAAAACCTTTCCTGATCTACAAACACAATATTCGCTGGGGCACTATATTCAATATTTTTTTTTACAAATTTTTCTAAGTGAAAAAGCATCAGTGCAACTTTTACCTTTCCCAAAACCGAATTGTGCTTTGCTTACTGTTGTTCAAAAATTGGGCTAGCTCTTTGTTCCAAAGTTTTTCATACATTTTCCCCATATGGCTCAGGGGTTTATACCTCTGTATGTTTCGCACTCTCTCATATTGCCTTTCTTTTTCCATATTGGTAATATTATTGCCCGTTGCCAATCATCTGAGACTTTTCTTTCTTCCCTGCTATATTAGAAAATCTTGTTTGCCATTTAACTCCTGTTTCCCCACAGGGCCCGAATAGCTCTGTGGTTATTCCATCTGGACCTGGTGATCTGTGTTTTGAACTTTTTTGTATAACTGCTTTGACTCTGCAGGTATGAAATTTGGTTTTTGCTGTCCCTGGTTTTTAGGCACAAAAGTGAGGTTTCCTATGTTATCTGTGGGTTAATAGTTCTTGAAAGTATTCGCCCACCTTGCTAGTCTTTGTGCGGATTTAAAAATTGGCATACCTCTTTTTTTTTTATGATGGTGGTTTGGGGTTTTAACATGCATCTCTGTTTCTAATTGTGGTGACACGTTTATAAAAATTTTCTTGGGGAGTCTTTGCTAAGGGTCGCCATCTGTTCACCGTATATTCTCCAGGATCATCTTTAGATGCTCTAATTGTTCGTTTGGCATTACGTCGTGCTATTCTATAAGTAATATAGTCCTTTCAGATTTAGTTGTGACCCACTTTTTGAATGCTACCTTCTTTTTGAATATGCTATCTTTAACTTCGTTGTTCCACCAGGCTGTTCTTAATTTTTTGTCCTGCCCTACTTTCTTTTTTTCACATTTATTGAGATGATCAGGAATTCTCCATAAACACAAGAAGGAAAATACTTCACTCCTGTTTTATAGCTGTATTTATGGTAAAATTTTCCATTCCACTTATCACCCTCAAAAGTTTTTTCTAGTGCTAGAAGAATTTATTGTTCACAACAAAAAAAAACCATGGGGAACACCACATTTAATTAATGTCACATCACACATTTTTGGACAAACTTCAATAATTAAATCAAGAAACTGTAGTTACATACATGAAAGTGTAATAGTCTCGTAATTTTCATGAACAGGGATGGGAATGATTTGCTTTTCAAAACACATTTACCCCCTTTGTCCCAAGACAAAACAATGTTATTACAAACAACACAAAAACCACAAAATTTGGGGCTACTTTCCCTTTACCCACCTTACATACTTAAGGGAAAAAATGATCTAAGTACATAGAAACCCCACAGATAAAAACAGTTTTTTCTGCACCCTTTTCAATTCTCATATTTTAAAAATAATGAGTTGGTGTCAAAATACATACATAAAATTCAGTGAAAAAAAAACCCTGACCTATTACCTCCATGGCATGGGAGAAAAACATTAAAAATCAGTAAAAAGCTCTTTAAATTTAAAATAATTAAAAGAGTCCTTTTTCTCTTGGTGTGAGGTTAAGTGTTCATCTCCTATGTGTATTAGATCCTGTTCCCCTTATCTGGGTACCGAAATAATGCACTCGTTTTGTTCCTAATAATGTTTCAATCAATCAATCATGTGCCATGCCGGAAAGCGTGGGCGGTCATGATTCGCCATTTCACTCGATCACCAGAGTCGTGGATCAGCTCAGTGTTCCTGTCTCGTCCATGCCATGTGGCCAAGCCATCCAGGTATTTTCCTCTCGGTCTTCCTCTTGGTCTGTTCCCTTCGATCTTGCCAGCTGTCACTAAGTTCTCCAGTCCATTTCTTCTCATAACATGTCCAAAAAATTTTGACTGTCTACGTCTAATTTCTCTAATCAATCTACGATTTTCATTTGTCTCTTGTAGTACTTGGTCATTGGTTTTTCTATCTGTCCATGGTATTCTTTGCATTTTCCTCAGAAACCACATTTCTGCAGCCATCAGATGTTTTTCAGCTTGACTGCACATTGTCCAAGTTTCACATCCATACAAAAGAACAGGCTCTATGTATCCCCTCAACACTCTTTTTCTCGTTTCAATTGACATCATTTTATTGGTCAGAATGTTTTTCATCTTGCTAAAGGCTACTTTCGCAATGGCGATTCTTGTTCTAATCTCTTCAAGGCATCTGCCATCAGATGTTATGACTGTTCCGAGATAATTGAACCGATTCACTTGTTGAAGAATATTCCCATTTACTTGTATATTACATTGTGGTACTTCGTTCTTCCTAGTGACGACCATAACCTGTGTCTTCCTACAATTTAATTCCAACCCCAGCTGCTCACTGTGTACAACCACAGCGTCTACTAATTGTTGCAGATCCTGTGCATTGTCTGCAATCAATACTGTATCATCTGCATATCTAATGTTATTTATGTTTCGTCCTCCAATGCTGATTCCATTTAGGTCTTCTACATTTCTGAAAATATTTTCACTGTATAGGGAAAAAAGATCTGGAGACATTACACATCCCTGCCTAACACCTCTCTTAATAGGTTGATATTGTCCTACTTCATTATCAATCCTTATGGCAGCTTGTTGTTTCCAATATATGTTTTTTATAAGTCTAATGTCTTTCCCATCAATTTGTAGATCTGCAAGCATATCCACAATGTTGACATGTCTAACTCTATCAAAAGCCTTTGTGTAGTCAATAAAGCAAAGATGTATATCCTTGTTTACTTCTAAAGCACGTTCAATAACTGTTCGCAGCATATACACAGCATTTACTGTACCCTTTCCTTCTACAAAACCCACATTGTTCTTCCCCTATTTCAGGTTGTATTTTCTTCCTCACTCTTTGCATGATAATTCGTAACAAAATCTTTGTGATGTGACTCATTATACTAATTGTTCTATGTTGATCACATTCTAAGGTTCCTGATTTCTTTGGGATTGCAATAAATACAGAATTACATAATTCAGAAGGTATATCTCCAGTATCATATAATGTGTTCAGCAGTCTAGTGACTTGCTCTAGTCCAAATTCTTCTAAAGCTTTAATCATTTCTGTTGTGATGTTATCTGCACCGGGGGCCTTGCCAGCTTTCATATGCTTAAGAACATTTTGAACCTCCATCTTTAAAATTGCTGGTCCTTCATTATTAAATCTAATAGCATACTGTTCCTCTCTGTTATCATTATACAGGTCTTTCACATAATCTGTCCATACATGTAGAATCTGATCTTTTTCTATTATGATTTTGCCATCTTTAGTTTTTAGACAGCCTGTTGATGTACTTGTTCTTTTATTAGTAAGTTCCTGAATTCTTTTGTGCACTAATTTGGTATTTTGACTGTTGTGTTGTTTTTCAATTTCTAAGCACTTTTCCTCAAGCCATGATTCTTTTGCCTTCCTACATAATATTCTGACTTGTCTGTGAATTTCTTCATATTTGGCAGTATTATTTTTGTTGAGTCTTCTTGTTTCCATTAAGTGTAAAATTTCCTCAGTCATCCATTTCTTACGACCCACCTTCTTTAATTTTGGAATAGTTGTTTCTGCAGCCACATTGATTGAATTCTTTAACATTTCCCATTGATCATCCACATCCTGGAATAGGATCTCTAGATCAGACAATATTTCAAATCTGTTCTGTACTTCTATGTTGAATTTGTTTTGTATTTCCTTGTCATTACTCAATGTACACAAATCATATTTAGTGTTCCCTGTTGTATACTTGACTTTCTTCAACTTTATCCTCAATGTTCCTGTGAGTAATCTGTGGTCACTATAACAATCAGCACTGGGAACTGTTTTTGCTACTGTTAGCGCGTTTCTAAATCTTCTGCTAATGAGAATGTAGTCAATCTGGTTTCTAATCCTGCTATCAGGACTCCTCCAGGTCCATAATCTTCTAGGGTGTTGCTTGAACCAGGTGTTTCCTACAATCATTTCCTGTTCTTTTGCCCACTCTACTAGTCTGTATCCTCTTTCATTTCTCTCTCCTAAACCATAGTTTCCTACTGTGTATCTATCCCCTTGATTTCCTACTTTTGCATTGAAGTCCCCTATTATGATGTTTATTTCTGAATTTTTACATTTCTTTAAGGCAGACTCTATGTCATTATAAAATTCCTCTACACTATCTTCACTGGACTCTCCTGTTGGGGCATATACTTGAATAACATTTATGTTAAAAGGTCTGCCACTCAATTTAACTAGTAGAACTCTGTCCGACACGGCCCAATATCCCTGAACAGACGTTGATGTTTTCCGGTCCAAAATTATTGCCACTCCCCTATGTCGATCCTCACCTCCAGAATAAATAATCTTAAAATCTTTATGTATCTTGATGCCTGCTCCTGTCCATCTCGTTTCGCACATACCTAATATATTAATTTTTTCTCTTTGAATTTCTTGTGTTATGTTCTCTAATTTTCCGTCGTTGTTTAACGTCCTAACGTTCCATGTTCCTAATTTTAATGTCTCTGTCCTTGTCTTGCGATGATCAGTCTTTAAGCGAATCATAATAAACTAGGCAATTTCAAAGAGGTAGTTTGCCGTTGCTTTCCTCTATGGCAGTGACCATACTGGCCGGATGACCGCAATCATTGTCTCTCGAAGAGAGAAAGCTTGCCGTCGCGAAACTCGAGACCATAACCAACAAATATCTGTCGGCTGCCCTCATAATTTCATCCACCACCTGCCTTCCGTGGCTTCTTTTGAACACTTCCAATTAACGAACACGAAATAGCATCACATAATCCAAAGGAAAAACACTATCCACACGAATTTCACGGGAATTTCCATAGGGAATCCACAGAAAAACACTGAACAGCGTCTCCCCCAAGAACAACGAGTCATCGCGTCGCCATCTTGGCAGCTAATATGTTTATCCTCTAGTAATTGGTTGGTGAATATTTTTATAATCCATACTCCAGGAATTGAAATATCACACACAATATATCCCTCCATTGGCTAGAATCACGAATATTCTGTTGCCAGGGGCTCGGTGCCTTTGTGAAATTTCGGGCCTCAGGTGGTCATACTTCAGGAGTTCCACTTAAGCTCTGCAGAAGGTAATTCCTTTTATAATCAGGTCTGATGAAAAGTCGACGTCCATTCAGCTTTTCGGCTTTAACTATCCGAATCCCAAATTGGGCTCACGCAAAGTTTTCATTCACCCAGTCTCGAGTCTATAACCCATTCCACATTTGATGATGGTATTTAGGTTGACATGGGACCAGCAAAGAGTCATTCTTATGATATAGTCCAGTGTCGGAACATATATGGCTGAGAGCGATCTCATGGTAGTATCTGTGACTAGGTCCAGACTTTATCTATACCTACACGTATCCAAAGATGAGTAATTCCAGAACATAAACAGGGTTGCAAACAATCAGATGATTCCCTTTGTTGCAGATGTAGAGGCATTAGCTGCTTTCATATGGCCTATTTTTAATGGTGTTCAGGTTTTGGATCCTTGAGGTAATCTGGTGTAGTTATGTTTCAGAGGATCTTAAGTGGTACCTTGGTTGTATTGGCTTATGTGGTTTCAGTGCCTCTTCCTATTTGTTTGAGTTGGTGTTAGTAATCTAGAACTTGGTGTTGAGTGGCTGACACCTTATGTTTGACTTGTGGTGCTGTGTGACTTTCTTTCGAAGGAGGATACTTGGGTGTATCTTTGAACTTGGGAGTCCAACAGACAGATGGAGGGTTCTTACTGCTGTCAGTTTTATTACACGTAGTATAACTCCCATAGTTTAGTTGACTATGGTTTTGGGATTTTTCTCAAGGGGTTAATCCATAAACTAAAAACATACATTGTTTTCCCCCACTGCTTACAGCAGCATGGGGTTAGTGAACGCTATGATATATTTTGCCAAGTGATACTAATTTTAAGAGCATTTCTTATCTATTAGAAATGATTTATGCAGTTTGATGCATGTTTGGAACATATAATATTATTCCTGGTGTCTATCGCCTGTGGTGCGGTGTGATTAAAGCTTGGTTATATCATGCGTTTACTTTCTTTGTTCTTGAATTTATATTCTTAAACATGGCAATTTCCTAGCATCTTTATGAAAATATTACATGTCTATCACACCTATGGTGTGGTTACTAATCTGTTAACAAAAAGCTTGTACTAACACTTAGCACGATAGTTTCAAGTTACAGATTATAATGTGGCAAAGCATTTTATCCACTGACTAAGAGTCAGGAATATGCGTAATCATTTGTATGTCTCCGCATGGATAAAAGTTCCTTTGAAAATGTTCTTTAGAGATTCATACTCCATAGTGCATATATTATTTGCAGATTTCTAAGCATAGATAGTGAGATATAGTTCCCAATGCATAGACGCTATTTAATTATAGGAATATGAACTTGGCAGAAACGAGTTCTCTACTTTGAAGTATGAATCAGGAGTCTGCTCCCAAATTGAGAAGAGATTCTGAATGTGCTTCTGACATGAGTTTGATACTCTACAGTACACATAATATTTATAGGTTATAAGCATTGCTAATGAGATATAGGTTCACAATGCCTATAAAAGGTTTTAACACAGGGATTTGAAATTGTAAAGCATAGGACATATTACAGCGTGGCCTGGCATGGCGCTCAGTGGTAAAAATCAATCAGACTCTAGTTTACAAGAATTGTTGATTTATCATTCTAACTAATTCTTAATTAAACGCAATGGTATATGTAATACATAAATACTTATTAATAATGTAGATTTTAACATACCAATGACTGCAGAGAATGATGGTTTTTAAGGCTAAAATGCCTTTCCCCATACGGGGAAAGTACGTCTGTCTCATTTGTTTGTCTGAACCAAAATGGCTACAAAGAACACTTTGTTTCAAATTTAGTCCCGGTCTTGCCAGTTACGTGAACCAAACTAAGGCCCAATTTTTAACCTAATGCCAAATAAATTAAGCTCTGTTTTCTTTTCTTCTCCTACACTAAGATACTTAAACAGTAGTTGTTAGGGATTGGTATTTTTAAGGCATCACTAGACGGATGTTAGTAGAGACGTTTTTGTATACAACACTCTGCTTTACTGCTGAATGTACTACTATTCATTGCATGACATATGTTAATAGAAGTAGACTTTAAATGAAAACCTTATTTTAAAAAAAAAAAAAAAAAATTTGGAGTGTGTGTGTGTGGGGGGGGGGGGGGGGGGAGGTGGGGTTGCTGAACATATTCTGAAAAATTGAAGAACAAATGTATCATTTCTCGATGTAGTCGCCCTGCGTTCAATGCAAGTCCCTCAGTGCCTTTAAAATGCTTATTTTCTTGTAGAAAAAAAATCTCTTGACCGCGTGTGTTACCACTCAAGAACCATCTGCTGTGCCTCTTCATCGGACCAAAACATACTTCCTCCCAATTACTCTTTGATTTGTCAAAACACGTAGAAATCAATTTGGGCAAGGTCTAGAGAGTAAAGGGGAATATGGTACGCACTGAAAGTGAGGTCTCCGACGGTTTCGACCGTTGCACGGGAAGAATGGGGTCGAGCATTGTCATTTTACAAAAGGGCACCTTTACTCTGAAGCCCACGTCTTTTGGATTTGAATGCTCATCCAAGATGATTCTTGAGAAGAGCTGTATACGTATGTCAGAATCTCCGAGTCATCATCTCCAGCGCCTGGCACTAGACGACCAGGGACGACCGTGAACTTGCTTAACAGTTACTACGCAGTGGTTGGAAAGGGTCAGCGTTGTGCATGCAGAACACGTGAGGGAAAGCAGGGCCAACGAAGGAATCACTGCGGGTAGCTCAGACAGCCTTGGACAGCGAGACGAGACAGACATGAAAGAGTGCTGCTGTGTATGAGTCGAGACTGATGGAAGAAAGCTTGTATGCTTTGTGTGAGTAGAGTGAAGATTGCGTGAGTGATATCTACATTTGTATTTATGATATTATTGATACCTTGCATTGTGTCTGCTTTTGACAATGGCATTATCGCTAACTTTGAGCGATGCCTGATGTGACTGCGTTTGAGAAGTGCGATTAAAGTGTTTGAGTTATATCGCCGTGTGTTTGTACACTCATTGTCGGTGTGCAAGTGTTTTCACGCCTGTTAGTGAACACGAGCCTTTGGTTATCTAACCAAGACCCTGACAACGTATCGCTGGTGACAGTTTTCCCTCTTGGCATGTAGTGCTCTAAAATAACGCCTCGTCCATCCTAAATGAGAGTCAACATAACATTCCCTACCTGCGAAACTTCTCTTCGTTTCCGGCTCGTGTTAGTGAACCCAGGTTACATCTCCAGTAACTATTCTTGACAGGCAACAATAACTTTCTGCTTCAACGCTCTGCAAAATGTCTTCACAAGCATCAATGCGACAATGTATCAATTTTGGAGTAAGCTGCCGTGGCACTCACCTTGCAGGACTGTAGCACATCATGGATGATGTTGTGTGCTGAACCTTGACTGATGTCAAGCTGTGCGGCAATGTCAATCCCGGAAAATCGGCGGTTTTCCTGTACGAAGCCCTTAACGGCTGCAATCGACTTTGGTGTGACAACTCCGTGTGCCTGACCCGGTCGTGAACAACCTGTCACAGAAGTCATGAAACTTCTTACTCCACTCGTACACTTGCTCGGCTGACAGACGTGTATAAATATACCGGACCTTCATTCGCCGATGAATTCGTATAGGATTTACCCCTTCACTGATAATAAAAACGGATAAAATAACGCTGCGCCTCTTTGCCATGGTAACTAACAATAACTGCATGAAACAGGCTAATGAAACTAGAACATTATATACAATAATAAGAAAGAGACAAACAGATGTATTCAGTCATGTGATGAGAAAAGGGGCATTGGAGAAATCGTGACAAATGACAATATCGAGGGGAAGAGAGGCAGACAAAAAGACATGATGCTGAATGGATTGAGACGGTGGCATGGAGGAATATTATCAGGAGAGTTGATCCACAACACTAAAGACCGAGAAATGTGGAGAGCCATGAGCGCCTACGCACTGGCAAAGCACTTGATGATGATGATGATGATGATGATTATGATGATGATAATGATGATGATGATGATGATGATGATGATGATGATGATGATGATGATGATGATGCACCTCCTTTTTGCATGTCAAAAGTGGGGTGCCATCTTTACACTGTCCGTATTATGAAACCCATTTGTCTGCACGGTGATGTCACTGCTTAACACTCTTGGAATCCTTAACAACAATAGTAACCTTTTAGAAGTCAATGGCATGGTTACTGTAAATTCTATGACACCTTTAAATGTTTGATTTGAAGCACCCTCGTACATGGCGATTTCCCAGAGCAGCTGTTGCAGAGTAGCGAATTGGTGAAATCAGATATAACATAACTCCAGTAGTCTCTTGATGAATGACATTTAATAGTAGTTGCTTCAGGTTTACAGATTCGTATAAATATTGTAGATTAATAACAGAGGTCCAGATATATCAACGAAACTGGATGGTGACTTAAACATGACCTCGCTCTAAGACTGCTGGCTCATAACTCCCCGTTGCTATCTCTTCACGTCACGCGTGAGCATCCCTAGTTATTTACATTTTTCCAGGGTGCTTCCGCGTGCACTGAAGTTTAGCCCCTTTTTCTCTTGCACGCCAACTTAGATTCCCTTAACAGAAACAGAGACTCTGTTATACAGCAATAAAGTTATCCATTTTGCACACAAGTTGCTGTTCTATGTTGTCAGGTTTGTGCCTCATGTGTGGATTGCTGTTGTTTATGTTGACTGGCTATCACATAATACTATTAGTTAGTTACTTGAAGTAATGGGTCACTAGAGAAGTTATGAAAATCATGAGAGAGCGAGATACAGCACACAAAAATAAAGACTTCATCAATTACCGCAGACTAAGGAATAAAGTTAAATATGAAATTCGTAGGATAAAAAAAGATCATTTTAAAAATTTGATTGTAGATAATTCAAACACTACAAATATATGGAAGGCTATTAACTTGCTAACCAATAAGAAACGCCCTACAGAATCAGCAATACCAAATTCTATAACATGCGATGAATTCAGTTGGTTCTTTCAATCAGAAATAGAGAATCTAAAGTCTTCAATACCAGACTCATCGTGTAATTTAAGTTCACTGGCATCATTCTGTGAGGAGAAGTGCACCAGAAATATTCCCGCTGAGATTCCTTTAATGTCTGTTGCAGACGTTTATAAATATCTCTTACACCTCAAATCAACAAACTCACACGGCCTAGATGGTATCAGTAATAGAATTCTTCGTTGTGCTGCACCAGTCATTAGCGAGTCCTTAACGTTCATATATAACCAGTGTCTGGCCAAAAACTACTTTCCATCTGCATTTAAAATTGCTAAAGTGTTTCCGTCTAATTAAAAATGGCTCAATCGATGATAGCGCTTTGGGTAATTATAGACCTATTTCCTTACTATCGTCGCTATCAACACCACTAGAAAAACACATTCATAAAATAACGTTACACCATTTAATTACCAACAATCTAATAATTAACAGTCAATCTGGGTTTCGACCTAAATATTCTTGCCATAGTGCTCTAACAAAAATGACCGATAACTGGCACTTAAACATCAACAACGGTAGAATTTGTGGAGCGGTGTTTGTAGACTTTAAAAAAAGCTTTTGATATGGTAGATCACGATATTCTAATTAGAAAACTAAAACAAATGAAGACAAGCACCAACATGGTGAACATAATTACGTCATTTCTATCCGACAGACTACAAGTCGTGTCCTTCAACAACTGTCTATCAAGACCCACACAGCTTAATATTGGTGTGCCTCGGGGCTCAATACTAGGTCCGCTGCTTTTTGCAGTTTATATTAATGATCTTCCTTTATATATCAATACAACTTGTGATCTATTTGCAGACGACTGTACTATATATACTAGTCAAGAAAACCGTAGTGAATTAGAGAATTCTTTACAAAAGGAACTTGATAATCTTACTAGATGGAGCACAGCCTTGATTTCTTTCACTGTCACTGTGTCTTCATCCGAAATGACGTAATTATGCACCTTGAGCAGAGCAACCAGACAGACATGGGATGCCGGAATCTGGCCAAGGAGGTCACCTCAGACAGATGCAAGGCCCAGAACACTTCGGGAAAATTTGGAAAAAAAAACCACAAAA
>JACEFZ010006452.1:0-18226 GCA_014155875.1 Cepaea nemoralis | reverse complement strand
CCAAAAGGCCAAGTGTGTCTGCCTGGTGGGGAACGACAGGGACGAGAAGCGAGGCCTGAAGCCTGGGAAGTGTGTCAGGATGGTGGTGATCTCGTCGGGTAGGAGCTACATTCTAAGGGATTTTCGCAGCATTATGTGGGTCAACCACCCGAATGTGATCGACAAGTCTAGCCACACCAAGTGAAGGTTTGTCTTCTCTACATTTATTCTTCCTCTTTCTTTCACTTTATCTCTGTCTGTCTGTCTGTCTGTCTGTCTGTCTGTCGGTCGGTCGGTCGGTCTCTCTGTCTGTCTGTCTGACTGTCTGTCTGTCTCTGTCTGTCTGTCTATCAAATCTCTATATATCTATTGATCTATCTCTCCTCTCTCTCTCTCTCTTTCTCATCCCCCTTCCCATCTCTCTGTCTGTCTCTCCTCTCTTTATATCTCGTTCGGCCTGTCTTGACCCCTGCCACACATCTTCTCTAGGATGGGTGTTGACAGTTTAGAAACTGTCATGAGTCCGTCTCTGGCACGGAAGGCCATGTCAAGTAGTCATTTCAAGTTATCTCTCACAGTGAGCCCAATTGGTTAGTTCTACATTGGTTAGTTCTACATCGGGCAAGTGTGTTTACACAGACGAATGTCCACCTGTAGCTACACTTGTATGTAAGATCCGCGCACACCAGGAAGTGCCGTCTGCTATTGGTCAGTCCAACATCCACAAGTATGTATACAAATACCAGTGTCCGCCGGTAGCCGCACTATTGTGTCAAATCTACAGACAGCATGTTGTGTCGTTTGTTTTTCTGGCAAGCAAAGGCATGTCACTCTAGATCTGTTGTTGGATCGTTTGTGTGTTCCTGGCACAGATGGCCGCTGGCACAGGTTGGTCACATTTGATTGGTTATGTGATTGGAATATTTGATATTTATAGATGAGTATGTCATGTCCGAGAGCCACGAAAATCCAGTGGCTAGCACGCTGGCCTCTTGGCCCGACGGTCATGTGTTCGACTTCCCTCCACTGTGGGATTCTTCTTCATTGACGTCGGCATATTGATCGTCTGGGTACCACGATATTTCCTGGGAAGTAATGGAAGCTACTGTGCCATTTCTTCTTCTTCTTCTTCTTCTTCTTCTTCTTCTTCTTCTTCTTCTTCTTCTTCTTCTTCTTCTTCTTCAAGCAATAAACTGTTTAACTTACCCTGGCAATCTACCACAGCTAGAAGCATAGAGGCAAGCAAACAAACAGTCCGCATCATAGTTTGCTTGTTGTGTTGTTGTTGTTCTACCCAACAGACAAAGCAACACTGCAAGTGAGAGGCTTTTTATGGAGTGTTCTGATTGCGTCTGCCTGTGTAAATAAGCAATCTGTGAATCCTGGATTTGTAATTATAACAGCTGGCATTAACGCGAACGTCGCCCTAGGTCACCATGAGCATTATGTATCAAGTCGTTTTTGTCCTTTTTATACACTCTTCACTATATTTGCGCGTTTTCTTAAATGTTTATCTTCGTAGGTTTTGTGAACATGCACTTCCTGGTGGACATTATCTATTGAATTGTGGATGTCAGTTCTGTTTTGCAGATTGCCCACTTGCAGTGGTTGTGTATGTTTGTAAAACACTTCTTATAGACCATGCATATGTCCTTGGTGATCGTATCTGCCCACAGCCTTCTGTCTTTTGTGCTGTCAACTATTTCTCATACCTACGTTCCTTCATGTCATGATCTCATACTGTCCATCAGTTTATCTCTTGTTCTCCCCATGATTCTCTTCCCCTTCAAACTTCTCGTTGTGACGACATATTCCAGCTCTCATCTTTTATGTTCATGCCCAAAGAATGTGGACTGTTTCCTTCTGATACAAGTAACCAGTTTTGTTTGTGAGTTAACTTCTGTCAAGATATCTTCATTGCTCTTTCTATCCATCCACGATGTTCTCATCATTCTTCTATAAAACCATGAAAATATGAATAATGAGAACAATGGAGAGAAAATTAAATTTGAAGGGGAAAAAAGATTTTTGTTGCTACTTATCATCTTTTCATTCTTCTCAACCCATTCTTATGCCTTCGTGTAGTCACTGGAGAGTCTTCTCCGTGATTATATGTTGCGATTTGTGTATGTATGTGTTTGCTGATGAGGGCTAGTCGCCGCAACGTCCTGTATGTTTCGTAATTCTGTTCTGTAAAGCTGCATTACTTTGTATTGTTTTATATTGTTTACATTTCCACAGATTTACCTCAGTTCCAATAATTTTTATTCGTTCTTTATAATTCTGTTGATCCAATGAATTTTCAGCATTCTTCTATGAAACCACATCTCGAAAGCCTCCAGCGATTTTTTTTTCTTTGTTGCTTCATTATTCGTCCAGGATTCCTAGGATTGTTGGAACTGGTTCTATGTTACATGCAAGATATCCAGTGACAAGGACCTATTGCCTAAAATGTTCTTCGTCTGACAGAATGTAGCTTTTCCTTGCCCTATTCGGCTATAACTATGTAATGTATCTTTTATCTGAAGTTATCCATGTGCTTAGATATTTGAACTTCTGCACTTGCCACAAAGTATCATTTACTTTACTTGTACATTTAGACACGATCTGCTTTTTGTTCTTTTAAAACTCGTAATGACTTCAATCTTCCTATTATTCACGATGAGGATCATATTGTCACTTATTATAACAACTCTATCATTGAGAGTAACAACTTGTGCTGGTGTGTGTCGTATTCTGATTGATTTGATGATTCTTTTGTTTTGGTGGTATGTGACAGGTACACTAGGTCGCTTTTACCTTAGCTAGTTGATCAGCTCTCTTGTTTCCACGCACTCTGCAGTGACCTCTTGGTTCACTGGTATATGTCTAATTCTTCCCCAAGTGGTCCACATTGGTGATTCGGTTATATCATTTCAGTTTTATTTTACGCAGGCACTCAATTAATGGATGTTTGTACATTATTTGTAATCATTGTCGTTCTCGTGTTTCTGATCCACACAGTGGTATTTACACCTCAGTGACTAGTATTCAAAAGGGGCAAATCTACGTAATATCGAGCAGTGCATTAACAATCAATGAGAACTTGTTATGGGTTTGATTTCGGCCCGCGTCGTTCGGTTTACGAGTGCAGTTTTCCCGGAGACCTTGCGGGTTGTCGCTAAGTCTAATCCACAAACAATATGACATATTACACCTCAGTTACCACACAGAATGCTCTATCCCACTACTGACTGGCTTGATTGGTCAGTGTTCCCTTTTCATTTATGAATGTCGTGACCTCTGTTTGATGCTGGCAGATGGGAGATGAACTGCAATTCTAGTGGTGGACTGTTGTATTGGTATTCTGGCACTGGACGTAATCATGCACGCGTGTGCGCGGTGGTGGACATTGAGGGACTATGTCTGTAATATTCTCTGGCATAAAAACGGAGGATGCTGATTTTGCAGAGGCAAATGCGCTAGCTACTGACGCATGGCCATGTGTTCGAATCTCCTTCGATGAGGATATTTTTCCCATTGGCTCCCAGGATGACCCAGTCAAAAATGGCTGCCAACAAAATGTGTCGAAAGTAATGGCGGCCGGCGTGATATTGATCCTGGCCAATCAACCTGAACATGTGGGGCTAGCACCATATACCCAATATGGCGTGAAAATATGTGGTTTTATAGAAGAATGCTGAACGTTCATTGGACAGCCAAAACGAATTGCCTGGACATGTTGACAAAAGACAAGTCGCAAAGACAACATATCACAAAGGTCAGAAAAAGGTTGTCATCATTTTCTGGCCACATTATGAGAAGACAAAAATTTTAACCTGTCGTGACAACCATGGGGGTTTGAGGAAAGAGAGAGATACCGGGAGAACATTTTTGGCAGTTTTAGGGCATGGCACGGAAGGGAGTCAACACATGAAATGATCCATGCCATAGGAGATCGCAATTTGTGGAGAAACATGGTCTCACGCGTCAATCGGCAAGGCACTTGATGATAATGACAGTCACTAGCCGAGCTTACTTCACAAAGTCAAGTTACAATATGGTGTTCTCTAAATATACCTGATCTTCATCTCTGTAAAAGTCAGCGGACTCCAGAGGTCAGTTGAGTTAAATGACTACACGATGCACGTGGTGTCTGTTTTGCCCACGCTTCGTTCAAACTGGCAGTGTAACAGCGGGTGTACCACCAAGATCCGTGATACAGCACGGAACTTTAGTTGCCCACCAGGCCATTGTTCCTGTCAGGGGTGCTGAAACTGACGCCATCATGAAACCACATGCCGTGGAACAAATTATCAGTATGTCCGCCAAAGGTGATGCTATAATTAGATGACACTTCCTCCACACTGACGTTTGTGTAATAGAGACAATGTTAATGCAGAGTTCGTGGTAACCCTGAAAATATCACAGAGTATATTGAATCCAGCATGTTGAAAATAGGTGGGTTGGCTACTGCCGAGAGACAACTGGAGTCCGAATAAAAACGCACAAATTGCGATCTCCAACGGCATCGATCAATTGTTGTGTTGACCCCCTTCTATGTCACAACACTAGACTGTCATGAATTTTATCACGGCTACCTTCCTCTATCTTTCTTCAGCAAAATTTTCCGGTTGTCACTAACACATTCCAGTTGTTGTCTTCTCATAAGGTGACCAAAAATGATGACTGCTTGTTTCTGGATGGTTTTAATAAGTTGTCTCATAAATATAAAAACGTCTATAGGAAGTAGGCCAAGTTTGTATAGCTGATTGTTATAACATAAACAACAAACGTTATGCTGATTGGAACATCTTGTTAGCCAGTCAGCAGGAAAGTAGAACATTATCACCACAGGGAAGAAATGGGCCCTCGTCTTGAATAATAAGACGCATGTAAAGGTAATGTGGCAGGCAGAATAAAAGTGGAATTATTGGGAGGTAAAGAAAGGGATCATTATCAAGTGTCCTGCTGACTGGCGTGGTCGGTCATGTTAGTTCATACCTTTCGATCTCCAACGGCATGGATAACATGTTGTGATGAATCCCCTCCCCCCCCCAACCCACCCCACCGCTCCCCCCAGCCCCGTGCCATGACAGACGTTTGTCTAGAATTGTCTCTCTCTCTCTCTCTCTCTCTCTCTCTCTCTCTCTCTCTCTCTCTCTCTCTCTCTCTCTCTCTCTCTCTTTCTTCCTCTATCTCTCTTTCCACAAATCTTCCTAGTTGTCACATGTTCCAGTTTTTGTCTTCTCATAATGTGATCCAAAAAATCTCGAAAGCCACAGGTATTTTTATTGCTTGATTAATTGTCCAGGATTTACTGCTGTATGTTAGAACTGGTACTGTGAATCATGCAAGCATTTGTTTTCTAATTTCCAATGACAAGGACTCATTGCATAAAATGTTCTTCTTTTGATAGAATGCAGCTTTTACTAGCACTATTCAGCTCTCTGTAATGCATCTTTCATCTTAGGAAAAGCTTTGAAAGTCGAGATGACCGGCTCCATTGCACAGGGTTTTATCCCATATGGCTCGGTCTCTTTCCATAGAACGGCCTGCCTAAAGCGTCGCACAAAGCACGAACTCCCTAGCTCCAGCGACAACCCTCAAGAGTCTCCGAGAAGAATACACTCATGAACCGAAAGATTTAGCCCTTAATCGAACCCACAACCTTCGGAGCGCGAAGCAGACTCCATGACCACTTCGCCACAGAGCTATCCATGTGCCTAGATTTTTCAACTTCTGCACTTGTCACAACGTATCAGTTACTTTAATTGAACATTTAGACACGATCGTTTTATTTTTAAACAATAGGCATTACTTCAGTCTTCCTTTCATTCATGCTGAGGCCCACATTTTCACTTTTTATATCCACTCTGCCGGTCTCCGTGACTAAGGACCTGTTGACGCGATTCGTGAACCCGCATAGTCGCATTCGAATCACAGCTGCGACCAATTTGGCAGCAGACAGCATCGCGCTGGGTTTTAACGTGTTGGTATGGAAACGGGTCGTTCAGAAAGCTATGGCTGAACGTAACCTTGCCGAGACATCAACAATAGCAGTAAAATGTTGGTGTTGACAGCGATGTCCTGTAAATAGGATATCTTCTTCTTCTTCAGCTTTCCTGCAAATACAATCCGTCTCCATTCGTCTCTCTGGTGGACCTTCTCTAGCCAGTCGTTGATTCCAAGTGCTTGTAGGTCTGTATATGTATTATCTCTCCACCGTCCTTCTTGGTCTACCTCGGGGTCTACGGTCATTTATTTCCTGAGTGTAAGCGAGTTTTGTTTCCCTATTATCTTCCATTCTTTCTATATGCCCCAGCCATTGTAGTCTATTAGCCTTCATGTAAGTATGATATGCAAACCAAAAATATCTACTCTATCATTTAGAATAATGGTGGTTATGGCTTTCTTATTGATTTGATGATTAGTTTATTTTGGTGGTATAACACAAATACGGGGGTAAGTTAATAAGTAAGTCACAAATGGCTGTAGAAAAATAACTAACTAGGATAACAATTTGAAACCAGTTTATTTTTATACATACATTGTCCCTTTATTTCTCAACATAATTTCCACCAACATTGATGCACTTATCGCATCGTTTTTCAGTTCTTCCAAACCGGCTGCATAGAATTGCGTTCTCTGTTTTCTAAACCATGTTTTCATTTCTCATTCAACTTTAGCGTCATTCGCAAAATGTCTCTCGCCAAGGTGGGATATCATTGGACCTAGCCCCTAGCGATTTCCCGTAAAGCGGTGCATCGTTGGGTAGAAAAAGTTATGAGGGCGAGTCAGTAAGTTAGTCACACAGTTCTGTGGGATGGCCGGTAAATGAAAACAAGGCACGCAATTCTATGCAGCAGATTTAGGAGGACTGATAAAGCGATGGGATAAGTGCATCAATGCTGGTGGAAATTATGTTGAGAAATAAAGGGACAATGTATGTATAAAAATAAACTAGTTTCAAATTGTTATCTTATAAGATAGTTAGTTATTTTTCTACAGCCATTTGTGACTTACTTATTAACTTACCCTCGTACATCAGGACGCTCTTTCCTGAGCTAGTTGATCAGCTCTCTCGTTTCCAAGCTATATGCAGCGTGATGGCGACCATACGCTGGCTGCATGGTTCAGGCATTAATGACCATAGTGTTGGTGATTTCCCAGACCGGATCGCCTAAAGTACTGATGTTGCATTTGTCACAGGCTGTATACCATGACTGGTATTCAGTAATGTCTATGTAGATTCTTGATTGCCTGGATCTCTGCTTCATGACCATTACTTTCCCGTTGGTATTTTGGCGGTGTTCCTAGCAATATTGCACCGACTACACATACTCAGCTGACTAGATATGTGCCTCAGTAGTTCCTCTTTCGCCCTATATCTCCCGCTATCGTATACTTTGCTATCCTGTGCAGCTTCGTTCCGTGTCTCCCCCTCCCATATTATGCATTTATGCTTCTCTGTTTCATGCGCATTTAGGGCATCCTTTATGTCTGTTGCCTCATGGATTCCAGACAACAAACTTTATTAGTTATGCTATTCTCAGATTTTCTCAATGTATGTCCTATGCAGCGACTTTTTTACACATGTTTTGCAGACAGTCAATACTCGGCCTCTCCCTGACGGTGTATCTACACTGAGACCGTCGCCTTCTCTAAGAGTCATAGCACTCTCCTATCTTATAACATGTCGCGGTTGCCTCACAAACTGTTACAATCATCCACCTCGCATAATACAGTCGCATTCATTCATCTCGCATTGCAATATCTCCTCGTATACGCCAACACGTCCATCCTCGTCGATAGTCGCACACATTTTGTTTTGACCTCTGTCCGGTCTGTCCTGTCACGTGTTCCCTTGTCACGGGTATCTCGTCTGAACTCCGTACATACGGCCCGTGTCGTGTGAGTGTGTCGACTAAAGTCTAGTCTGACAGTTTTACCTGTGGTGTGAGACTGTCGACTAAAGTCTAGTCTGTCAGTTTTACCTGTGGTGTGAGTGTGTCGACTAAAGTCTAGTCTGACAGTTTTACCTGTGGTGTGAGACTGTCGACTAAAGTCTAGTCTGTCAGTTTTACCTGTGGTGTGAGAGTGTCGACTAAAGTCTAGTCTGTCAGTTTTACCTGTAGTGTGAGAGTGTCGACTAAAGTCTAGTCTGACAGTTTTACCTGTGGTGTGAGAGTGTCGAATAAAGTCTAGTCTGACAGTTTTACCTGTGGTGTGAGACTGTCGACTAAAGTCTAGTCTGACAGTTTTACCTGTGGTGTGAGTGTGTCGACTAAAGTATAGTCTGACAGTTTTACCTGTGGTGTGAGAGTGTCGACTAAAGTCTAGTCTGACAGTTTTACCTGTTTGATCGAAGCCTCGCTTATAATGTGCACATAGACCAGGTGATAACAAAGGCCAAGCGGGGTTTGGCAGCGATGCGGGTGATGGCGGCAGCAAACTGTGAGCAGCGCCATCTATGTCTTCTGTACGAGGGGCTGGTCATGTCTGTTTTGGAGTATGCAATGCCAATCCTGACTCTCAGCCATAAGCAGATAGAAAGGATGGAAAGGATACAGAATGAAGCTATGCGCATTATTCTTGGATGTACAAGAGATACAGCATGCAGGGCGATGCGCTACCTTCTTGATTTTCCAACCATTGAAGAGAGAGTACAAGTTTGCAGGGCACGCGCCTACCTCAGAATTAACGCAAACACACAACATCCACTGCATAGTGAAATTAGGAAGGTGAAGGGCAGCAGGTTAAAAAGAGGACGGTCGTGGATGGGTCAAGCCGAAGACATTCTTCAACAGGTGTGTTCACTTGAGGACTTAGAACCTGGCGAGGAGTGGGTGCAAGTGCCAACAGACTTCTGCACATCCTTTTCAGTTTGCATCCAACTAGATAGAAAATGCAGACAAGAAAATCCGGCTGCTGTGGAGGCTGAAGTACAAGCGTTGATTTTCGAGAATTCGCTAGACGGTGACGCGGTCATCTACACAGATGGGTCGGTCGTCCGACATGTGAGAAGCTCATGGGCCTTTACAGCTCGGGCCGGAGGGAGAATTGTGAAGGAGGACTCTGGTGCTTTCACTGAAACCACAAGTAGCCTGACCATGGAAGTCATGGCAGTAAGTAAAGCAATAACATGGCTCGAGACACAGACATTCACTAGGGCTTGTTTCCTTAGCGACTCAATGAACATGATCAAGAGGATAGAGGAGGGGTCGATCCGAAGAGAATGGTTGCTGCCTCTGAAGCGGTCTCGGCTGGCAAAGATTAGTTTCATCTTCGTGCCAGGTCATGCGGGAGTACAAGGAAATGAGCGGGCTGACAAGCTCGCAGGTGAGGCTACTGTGGAGGGCGGACGCGCCATGGACCAGGCTGACATTCTGAATGCTCTACGAGAAGTGAGACTTTTGCAAGAACCAAGTGATGACTGTGAATCTACAACAATGGCCAGACTGCGGGAGCAGCAAATTAAAAGAGGGGTGGCCAAACAAGAACACTACGCAGGAAGCCAAAGAAGATTGATAAACCAACACAGAACTGGCGTCGTTAGCCGCTACACGCTGCGGGATTTGCTGAGGAGGGGATCCGAGCACTTATGGACTGAATGGTTCGATGTGCAACGAGGATGATCTGTCGACTAACTAACTAACTAACTAGTTTTACCTGTGATGTGAGACTGTCGACTAAAGTCTAGTCTGACAGTTTTACCTGTGGTGTGAGTGTGTCGACTAAAGTCTAGTCTGTCAGTTTTACCTGTGGTGTGAGTGTGTCGACTAAAGTCTAGTCTGTCAGTTTTACCTGTGGTGTGAGAGTGTCGACTAAAGTCTAGTCTGTCAGTTTTACCTGTGGTGTGAGAATGTCGACTAAACTCTAGTCTGTCAGTTTTACCTGTGGTGTCAGACTCTACTAAGTCTCGCCCTAAGACCGGTGTGAACTTGACTTGCAGTTAGCGCTAGGAACCGGAAGTCAACTATCATTTAATGGCTGCAAAACGTGCTGATGTACACGCAAGACCGCAAGGCAGATTTGTCAACACAATCATCTCCAGTTTCGATTTTGCTTTTTGAACTCAATCGTAGTCCACGCTGGACTGATTTTTACCTCTGGGTTAGCTTTCTCTGTTATCAATGTCCCTCGCCATCAGGAGAACGCACTCCGACGTCTGAAGTATGTGTTATGTACGTTACCAAGTAAAGGACCGGAAGTCAATACTTTCCACCAGCAGACTGGTGTAAGGGTTGAACCCGCTACCTCGCTAATAGCATACAGGGGGTGTAAGAGCGAGCACTCTTATCCATTCGATCTATTTGACACCCACGTCCTATTCTGATCTCATGATCGGCCAGGACACGCGAATAGAGAGACAGGGAGGGAAAGAGAGATAGAGAGATACAAAGAGAAAACCAGAGAGTGTGTGTGAGAGAGAGAGAGAGAGAGAGAGAAGGGGGAGAGCGGGAGAAAGATAGGGGGAGAGACAAGGATGGAGAGAGACAGAGAGAGAAGAACGAACGAACGAACAAACGAACGAAAGAACAAACTTTATTTTCAAAGGGTTAAGAATTGGGCACGCAGGCCCGTCTAACATTCTGCCCTTCTATCACTCTCTTTCATACATTATTTCATTCACACATCATTCAAGGCTAACAGAGAACAACAACAATATAAAGGATATGCATTATAAAGGCATGGGCAAAATGCGAACATCAAAACTACACGACACAGTAATATTAGATAATGGTATGACACTTGTTGTTAGCCATGTGGAATATACTGGCATACCAAAAGGGGACTGGCTAGAAGAGAGACTGTGACTGTTGCAGGTCGTATGCGTGTTCATCTATGCCATCTACATACACATATTGTTTACATTATAACTCCTAATTCGAGTCCTGGCCTCTCTATGTTCTCTTTCATTATGATTTCACTATTGAGACACGCCAGATGTGGTGACATAACACATCTTTTCTTACTCCTAGCTTTACTTGATCGTAATTGTCCACTTGTTTCCCTGTACATTTGGAAACAGTGATTAATCTCTCATTAGCACAGAAATGCTTTGTCTGGTCTTAGTCAGATATGACTTAACTACCGTATGACAGCAGACGCTACTACCTGCTCTCTACGGATGAGCGCAATTGGGAGGGTCCACGTCTTACCCTAATGACAGAAAATGCAAGCTAAAGACTAAATATCACGGCAGGGCAGACCAGGCCCTAAGCTTTGGGCGGCAACTAATCTAGGATGAAAGTTCTAATAGGCGAACAGTTAGAGTATTGCTTTGCTGATCCGTAAGTTTCTACAGTTTATCTTGTTCCAGACGTATATGTGTTACCTTTCCTCTTGAGTAAATTAGATCATACTGCATGGGCAACACATGGTCTCTAAATGCAGCCCAGGCTTTGTGCTATGGAGAGGTATAACTTCATTTTACAAACTATCGTCTGTCTAAACGGTCAGGTGTCAGTCAGCACAGGAATGAGATGTCATCTAGTTGCCACAAGGTCCCCTCAAACTGAGATCAGCCACGGGTTATTCCTACACCGGTTAGTGTGTCTACAGATACGAATGTCTGCCTTGTGGGGAACGACGGGGACGAGAAGCAAAGCCTGAAGCCTGGGAAGTGTGTCAGGATGGTGGTGATCTCGTCGGGTAGGAACTACATTCTGAGGGATTTCCGCAGCGTTTTGTGGGGCATCCATCCGTATGTGATCGTCAAGTCTAGCCACGTTAAGTGAAGGTTTGTCTTCTCTACATTTATTCTCTCTCTCTCTCTCTCTCTCTCTCTCTCTCTCTCTCTCTCTCTCTCTCTCTCTCTCTCTCTCTCTCTCTCTCTCTCTCTCTCTCTCTCTCTCTCTCTCTCTCTCAATCTATCTATCTATCTATCTATCTATCTATTTTTATCTCGAAAATAGATTTAAATCAAATCAAATCAATCAATCTCTCTCTCTCTCTCTCTCTCTCTCTCTCTCTCTCTCTCTCTCTCTCTCTCTCTCTAACTATATATCTATCTATCTATCTATCTATCTATCTTTCCTCTCTCTATATCTCCCTTTCCCCCTCTATCTCTCACCTCTCTCCCCCTCTCTCCCATCTCTCTGTCTGTCTTCCACCTCTATCTCTCACATCTCTGTATCAGACTCTCTCTCTACCTATCTTTCTTCTCTCTATATCTCTCTTTACCCTTTCTATCTCTTCCATCTCGCTCTCTTCCCTCTTGCTCTCTCCCATCTCTCTATCTGTCTCTCCCACTCCACCCCACCCCCTCTTTATCTCTAGTTCGGCGTGTCTTGACCACTGACGTTATAGCCAACAGTTAATGTTTCCGGACATACCTTCCGTCACACGGCGGTCTTGCATCACTTCAAACTTGTCGTCCTGGCTTATCGTTGATCTCGCTCATTATAATTTAGCTGCAGAGAAATGTAAGAGCCCAGTGACATTCATCGTTCTTGGCCTAGTCCTGTACACAATTGTCCACTTTAATTCCCCACAAGTTTAGAAACTGTTAAGAACCCGCCTCTGGCACCGGAAGGCCATGTCAAGTAGTCAGTTCAAGCATCTCTCACAGTGAGCCCAATCATTGGTTACTTCTACATCGGGCAAGTGTGTCTACTCAGACGCATGTCCGCATGTAGCTACAATTGTATGTAAGATCCGCGTACACCAGGATGTGTCGTCTGCTATTGGTCAGTCCAACGTCCGCAAGTATGTATACAAATACCAGTGTCCGCCGGTAGCCGCACTATTGTGTCATATCTACAGACTGCGTGTTGTGTCGTCTGTTTCCTGACAAACAAAGACATGTCACTCCAGACCTGCAGTTGGATTGTTTGTGTGTTCCTGGCACAGATTGGCCGCTGGCACAGGTTGGTCACATTTGATTGGTCATGTGATTGGAATATTTGATATTATAGTTGATTATGTCTGGTCCGCGAGCCACCGTGGTCCAGTGGCTAGCACGTTGGCCTCTTGGTCCGACGGTCATGTGTTCAAATTCCCTCCACTGTGGGATTGTTCTTCATTGACGTCGGCATGGTGATCGTCTGGGTACCACGATATTTCCTGGGAACTAATGGAAGCTACTGTGCCATTTCTTCTTCTTCTTCTTCTTCTTCTTCTTCTTCTTCTTCTTCTTCTTCTTCTTCTTCTTCTTCTTCTTCATTTTCATCTATCTTCCCCTATCGCCGGAAGTGCATCACACCATGTCGTGCACCTCAAAGGTCAGTGTGTCCTATCTCGACATGCATCAGTGCCAGGTATTCTTGTGACCTTGAACTCACAAGCCAGTGAGAACTGATTGCTTGAACAATAGCACTATATATCGAAAGAGAATAAAGGGGTGAAAAGGGCTTGTCTACTTTACCCAGATGCAGTGTACAGTGTATCTAAGAGGAAGACACGTGCGGGTTATAACCCAGAGTTATGGGTTGAGGTGACCTTTAGGTGCATGATGATGATGATGATCAGTTCAAGACGGTCAAACACGACCAGCACTAGATGTTGATGGGGGACTCAGTGACGTAGTGGCTAGACGCTCGGTCCTGTTGTTGTGATCGCTGTCTGTGAACTCTAGCCTAGTCCATACATGTGCTGCTACTACTACTACTACTACTACTACTACTACTACTACTACTACTACTACTACTACTACTGAGTGCACTGGACTTATTTTGCCTAAGGTTTAGTTTTCCCCATTACCAGTGTCCCTCGCCATCAGGCGATCCCGTCTCCCGCTTCAGGGGTACTTTTGATTTACCTCCCCAAGTCAAGGACGAGAAGTCAACATTTCAGACCAGCTGGCCGGGGTGTGGAGCGAACCCACATCCCAGTCAGAGGAGAAAGCTTAGTCGCGTTAAACCGCTCAGCTTCTCGGATTTCCAGTATTTTCCCAATGACTGCAAGCTTGACATGGAGTTCGTCTCGCCTACATTGTGTGGATTCAAATCTATGTGTTATTCTGTGTCTGTTCATAGTTATCTAGTATCTCTTTATGGCCACGTATTTCTGACTTATAGACAAAGTGATAATTCCAACAGTGACCTGACTGTCACAAACTCTTTGACAACTATCAACCGTACTGATTCATTAGAAATACGAACGTACAAACAACTGACTATTCTCTCTCTCTCTCTCTCTCTCTCTCTCTCTCTCTCTCTCTCTCTCTCTCTCTCTCTCTCTCTCTCTCTCTCACTCTCTCTCTCACTCTCTCTCTCTCTCTCTATGTGTGTGTGTGTGTGTGTGTGTGTGTGTGTGGCTGTTGGAAATGTGGTTGGGGGATGTGTGTTTGGCTGAGTGTTTGGGGTGTGTGGGTGGGTGGTGGAGGATATGTGGGTGGGTGAGTGTTGGTAGGTTATGGGATGCGTGGAGGATGTGTGCGTGTGGGTGGGTATGGATGGGTGCTTGCGTGCATGTGTGTCTGGGTGTCTGGGTGGGTGGGGGATGTGTGGTGGGTGGGAGATGTGTGTGTGTGTGGGTAAGGAGATGATGTATGTGGTGGTGTGTTTGGGATGTGTTGGTTGGGTGATGCGTGAATGGATGGGGTCATGTATGTGCCTGTGGGTATGTGTGTGGTTGGGTGGTGGATGTGTGTGTGGGGGACACGCTGGATGGATAGATGGGTGGGTGGGGGATTTGTCTCATAACATGGTAACATGCATTATTTATGCTTACAACATTCATTTGACAATGTTTCCTATGTGAATGCACTATGCACTGATGAACGAAAGATGAGTGACTGCAAGGGCCGAATGTAAGACGGGCCTGCGTGCCCAATTTGTTACCCTTCGAAAATAAAGTTTGTTCGTTCGTTCGTTCGTTCGTTCTCTCTCTCTCTCTCTCTCTCTCTCTCTCTCTCTCTCTCTCTCTCTCTCTCTCTCTCTCAATCAATCAATCAATCAATCAATCAATCTCTGTCACTCTCTGTGACCAGCCAGACTGAAATGTTGACTTCTCGTCCTTGACTTGGGGAGGTAAATCACTAGTACCTCTGAAGTTGGAGACGTGATCGCTTGATGGCGAGGAACACTGGTAATGGAGAAAACTAATCCTTACGCAAAGGGATGTGTGTGTGTGTGTGTGGGTTGAGGATACGTGTGTGGTGGGGGATGTGTGGGTTGGTGGGTGGGGGATATTTGGGTGGGTGGGTGTGAATGTGTGGGTTGGTGGGGATGTGTGTCTGGGTGGGGGTGTGTTTTTGGATGGGTGAGGGTGTGTGGGTATTGGTGGGTAGTGGGATGTATGGTGTTGGTAGTTGGGGGATGTGTGGATGTTGGTGGGTAGGGATGTTTGTGTATTGATGTGTGTGGTGTGTAGGAGATGTGGGGATGGGTGTTGGAGAATGTGTGTATGAGTGGGGGATGTGTGGGTGGATGGGGGTATGTAGTGTGGGTGGGGGATTTTTGTGTATAGATGAGGGATGTGTATGTGGGTGGGGGATTTATGTGTGGGTGGTGGGGTGTGTGCGTGGGAGATCTGTGTGGGTGCATGGGGGTGTGTGGGAGGGTGGGGAGTTGTATGTGTGGGTGGGGGATGTGTGTGTGTGGAGATGTGTGTGGGTGAGGAGATGTGCGAGTATGGGTGGAGATGTGTGAGTGGATGAGGGATGTGTGTGTCGGTGGGTTAGGCATGTGTGGGTTGGTGGGGGTGTGTTTGTGGGTGGGGGTGTGTGTGAGTGGGGGATGTGTGGTTGAGGGATGTTTGGTTGGGGGATAGGTGGTTTTGGGGTGGGTGTGTGGGTAGAGGATATGTGGGTGTGTGTAGTAGGGGATGGTTGGGGGAAGTGTGTCTTTGTGGGGAGATACTTGTGGGTGGGGGATGTGTGTGTGGATGACGGATTTATGTGTGGGTGGGTGCGAGATGTGTGGGTCGTTGGGGGATGTGTGTGTGTGTGGGTGGGGGATGTGTGGCTAGAGGATGTGAGGTTAGGGAATGTGTGTTTGGCTGGGTGGATGGGGTGTGGGTGGAGGATGTGTGGGTGGGTGAGTATTATGGGTTGGGGGATCTGTGTGGGACGTGTGTGTGGGTAGAGGAGAGAGAGAGAGTGAGCGAGCGAGATATATAGAGAGTGTGACAGTGGAAGAGTGGATGTGCTAGTGTGTGTGTTGTGGTGTGCGCGCGCATGTGTGTGAGTGTATGTCTGTCTATGAAGAGAGAGAGAGAGAGAGAGAGAGAGAGAGAGAGAGAGAGAGAGAGAGAGAGAGAGAGAGAGAGAGAGAGAGAGAGAGAGAGAGAGAGAGAGAGTTGATCATACGCAAATCATGTAACATGCTATTCCATATTATTTTGTGTATTCTCATCTTTCATTTTATGGATTATTATTTTGAATACCATTTGATTTTATCATGTATTATATGAACACATGTACATTACTGTAGAGTGATTGAGAGAGTGAGTGAGTGTGTGTGTGGATGAGAGAGAGAGAGAGAGATAGTGAGTGAGTGTGAGAATGAATGTGTGTGTGTTGTGTGTGTGTGTGTGTGTGTGTGTGTGTGTGTGTGTGTGTGTGTGTAGGGAGCATCACTTTTTTACGTTACACAATGCATATTATAATTTTTTCTCCCTTTTTCGATAATCGTCAGTGTATATATGTGTGTAAAGTGTGAGATTAGTGTTGGGCATGTATGTTCATACTAGTTTTAGTGAGTATGTGAGGTATAATGCCTGTGTCTAGATGAGGATGTGTGTGGGGGTGTGTTCGTGGGGGATGTGTGTGGGGGGTGGGGAGATGTGTGGGTGGCGGGTGTGTGAGTGGTGGGAAATGTGTGTGTGGGTGGGGGTTTGTGTGTGTGTGTGGATTGGAGGTGCGTATGTGGGTGGGGATGTGTGGTGGGTGGGAATGTGTGGGTGGTGAGGAGATGTGTGGGTGATGGATGTGTGTGTGTGTGGGGGTGGGGCATGCGAGGGTGGTGGGGAATGTGTGCATAGGTGGGATGTGAGTGTGTGGGTGAGGGTTGTAGGGGTGGGGATGTGTGTTTGGGTTGGCATGGGTGAGTGAATATTGGTGGGTAGTGGGATGTGTGGGATTTGGTGTCTGGTGGATGTGTGGATGTTGGTTGGTGTGGGTAGGTTATGGGGGTGTGTGTAAGTGATGTGGTGGTGGATTGGGGTATGCATGTGTGAGTGGGGGATGTGTGTGTGTATTGGTGGGAAGATGTATCGGTAGTTGGGGGATTTATGTGTGAGTGGTGGGGTGTGTGGGTTGGATATGTGCGTGGGTGGATGCGAGATGTGTAGGTTGGTGGAGAGATGGGTGTGTGGGTGGAGGATGTGTGGGTGGGATGTGTATGGGTGGTGGTTGTGTGTGTGTGTGGGGGTATGTGTGTGTGGGTGGGGAGATGTGTGTGTATGGGTGGGGGATGTATGAGTTGGAGAGGGATGTATGTGTGGTTGGGTGCGGAATGTGTGGTTTGGTCGCGAGATGTGTGTGTGTGTGTGTAGGTGGAGGATGTATGTGTGAGTGGGGGATGTGTGGTTGAAGATGTATGGGTAGGAGATGGGTGTGAGTGTTTGGATGGAGGACATGTGGGTGGGTGAGTGTGTCTTGGTTGCGGGATGTGTGTGTGTGGGTGGGGAGATTGTGTGGGTGGGGGATGTATGGGGGATGTGTAGGTGAGGGATGTGTGTGTGTGGGTGAGGAATGTGTGTGTGGTTGGCTGCGGGATGTGTGGGTTAGTGGGGGGATGTGTTTGTGGGTGGGATGTATAGTTAGGTTATGTGTGGTTGGGGATGTGTGCTTGCCTGAGTGGTTGGGGGGGGGGGGGTGTTGGGTGGCTGGAGGATGTGTGGTTAGGTGAATGTGTGTAGGTTGCTTGACAGATGTGTATGTGTGGAGAGATGTGTTTGAGTGGGGATGTCTGTGGGTTGGGATGTGCGTGGGTGGTGGATGCGTGGGTGGCGGATAGGTGGGTGAGTGGGGGAATTATGTATGCCTCTGGTGTATGTGGGTGGTGGTGTGTGTGGGTGGGTGATGAGATTTGTAGTGGGTGGGGCTTGTTTAGGTGGGTGGGGAATGTGTTGATGGGTGGGGAATGTGTTGATGGGTGGGGGAATGTGTCTCATAACATGGTAATATGCATTGTTTATGATTACAACATTCATTTGACAATGTTTTTATTCCTACGTGAACGAAAGATGAATGATTAGAAGGGCCGAATGTAAGACGGGCATGCGTGCACAATTTCAAACCCTTTGAAAATAAAGTTAAATCACAGTTAAAGTTAAGTCAAATCTCTCTGTCACCAAAACCCCCCCCCCCTTCCCT
>JACEFZ010006451.1:0-19290 GCA_014155875.1 Cepaea nemoralis | reverse complement strand
TGGCGTGCGGAAATCACTACTTTGTCACTACAATTGTTGATTTAATGAGATTATGTAACTGTTGGAATTTTTGACAATATTCTTGAAATCTGGAGCAAGTTTACTTGTTGAAATTCGCAAGACAGCATGTAAGTTGCAGTCCGACAATAAAGACCTATACTTAGATGTATTGATCTTCAAGCAGGAAAATGCTTGTTCGCAAATGTATGTTGATCCAAACAATGATAACATTTTAGCTGCAAAGTTTTTCAAGTTGGGGAATAATTCTTCTGATAAAGATCCATATAAAACCTGGAAACCATCTGACTTGAATTTATCTTTCAGGTCATGATCTGCTTGTAAGTCAAGCAGCTCCAGTTGTATGTCCTCTGTGGCAGTATCAGCTTCTGCACTTAAAGGGGAACTGAGAATATTGAACTATGGCTCTAAGTTTTTGAAATCTTGGAATCTCCATCCAAATTCTTCAATCAATGCATCTAATTGGGCTTTGTACTTTTCAGTCATTTCACCAGAAATGGTTTCTTGTTTCAGCAAAGGGAAGTGACGAAATCTTTTTTTCACTTGCTTGCCTGGAGAACAGTGAGAGTTTTGCCCTAACTGATGTTATATGTAAATAGAATTCATATGCAAACACGGCATTGCCCTGAATTTTGACATTTAGTTCATTTAACTTTTCCATAATTTCAATGGCAAACATAAAGTCTAACTTCCACTCTTTATTGACAGTGTTAGTATTATCGCTAGGAACATCACTATTTCTTCTCTGAGGTCCCACACTCGTCTCAACGCCTTGCCGAAACTCGGCCATCGAACACTGTGTGGTACAGGATATCGGAATGTTCAGTTTCCAAATCGTCAAGTAATGCCTTGAACTGTCTGTGATTAAGTCCTCTTGATCTGATAAGGCTGATGACACTGAAAACTGGGTCAATAACATGTTTGATATTCAAAACAGTTTTTACACAGACTTTCTTGATGGATCACACAGTGAAATGGTAATAATGTGTGGTCATGATATTCTGAGATTATATATATATATATATATATATGTGTGTGTGTGTGTGTGTGTGTGTGTGTGTGTGTGTGCAGAGAGAGAGAGAGAGAGAGAGAGAGAGAGAGAGAGAGAGAGAGACCATAACACTCCAGACAAGCCCTCTGAGTTTTAATCGATTCTTATCACTTATCAACTTTACCAGACCTACATTTTTTTCCAGTCAAAGCACGAGCTCCGTCAGTTGTAACACTTGTTCCAAACCAAAATATCATATTATATCCCATTCAGTTATTACATTAAATCATTCTACTCCATTCGGTTGTTACATAAAACTATTATATCCCATTCAGTTATTACATTAAGCCATTGTATCTTATTTTGTTGTTATATTAATACATTCTATCCCATTCAGTTAGTACCTGTGACCAGTATATCCCATTTCTTACTTTACATTCATCTGCCCCGTAATGCTGGAGTAGCTAGTCTATTATAACAGTGGTGCGAGCTTAACCTTCATCAGAGGTCGTTCCAACTAGTGCCGTTCTCAGGTCGACCTAGTATCAAAGCTCAATATCCTGGAAAGTGCCTGGAAGGAAAGATTTCGAGGAAGGAATGTAGCCATCGAGCCCTACCAAGTTCTGGCCTAGATTTTGTGAAAGCCTAACACTTTACTTTTCACGGCTGTATCTTCCTTGGGAATAAATTTAAACCCATAATGCTTCTTGTTTTTCTTCTTGTTTAAATCCCTTTACAGCGAACCGATTATTTTCTCAGTTGTAAATCTGTATTACTGAGAGAGAATGAGAGAGAGAGAGAGAGAGAGAGAGAGAGAGAGAGAGAATGAGAGAGAGAGTGAGTGAGAGAGTGAGATAGATAGAGAGAGAGACAGAGAGAGATGAGAGAGAAATAAGATACATGGATAGAGATGAGAGAGATATGAGAGACAGAGAAAGATAAGAGATGAGAAAAATATGAGAGATGAGAGACACGGAGAGAGATGAGTGACAAGGCGATATTAGAGATGTAGCGAGACGAGAGCGAGATGAGAGAGAGAGGCAGAGAGAGAGAGAGAGAGAGAGCGAGAGAGAGAGAGAGAGGGAGGTATGAAATAGAGATGAGAGAGATGGAGACGAGTCAGATGAGAGAGAGCGTGTGAGAGAACAAACGAACGAATGAACGAACGAACGGACTTTATTTTCAATGGGAACAAATTGGGCACTCAGGCCCGTCTTACATTCGGCCCTTCCAGTCACTCATCTTTCGTTCATCAATAGTGGATAATGCATTCACAAAGGAAAAAAAAACATAGTCAAATGAATGGTATAAATAAACAATGCATTTTCCATGTTATGTCCCACAACCTCCCTCACATCCCCAATCCATCCACACATCCCCCACCCAACCACACACACACCTTCATGCACACATAATTCCCCCACCCATCCACCGATCCTCATCCATCCATCTCTCACCCGCGCACATCCCCCCACCTACACATATCGCCCCACCCGCACACACATGCTCCATCCAGCCATAACCCACCAACAGTCACTTATCCACATATCCTCCACCACCCACCCACACACCCCCAACCACCCAGCCTGAGAGAGAGTGTGATAGATAGACAGACAGAAACAGTGAAAGAGAGAGACAGAGAGAGGGAAAGAGAGACAGACAGACAGACAGACAGACAGAAACAGAGAGAGAGAGAAAGAGAGAGAGAAAGAGAGAAAGAAACAGATAACGAGTGACAATGAGAGTGAGAGGGAGAATGGGAGAGACTGGTAAGACAGACAGACAGAATGAAAGCATAATGAGATGAGAGCGACAGTCTATGGACTGGCAGACAGACGGAGCAGTCCAACAGCTGGAACCGACTGCCAGTAAACAACAGATTCTCAGAGCAGAAATAACTCCTGGCAGTGTGGATAGCTGGGCTGTTACACTTTGTAGAAAGCGAATGTCGTGAGGGAGAGTGAGCAGCTCTAAGCCTCGCCGTCATTTCGTCTTAGATATTCAGAACATTCTTGAAACTATCCAGTAGTCATAGTAGATTTTGGAATTTTGTGTGTATGGGAGATTGGAATAGGGCCACTTTCATTTCACAAGCATATTTCCATAACAGCGCCAACCTCCTGACATAGACCACACTCGAAGAATTGCAGCACAGTGCACGAATTTCGTATCGCCAGCGAGGATGCAGATCCATTAGATGAGGCTAGATGTCCAGCAGAGGTTTATCTGTTTTAATTAACACTTCGAGTAGCCTAAAATATACCAGTGTGAGTGGGAAACAAGAGTTAATCAGCCTTCGGAAATCCCTGTGCAGTCGAAAGGCTATAAAACGCCGTCATCGCCGATTTCTCAAATTTGAAAGGCACAGCAGAATGGTGGGTTAGCCCTTCCGACAGGGCACCTGTACTGAGATGACAGGAAGATCCGGGCGTCTTGTTGTTGCAGCAACTCACACGTGATGATGAAAAACGCCAAAAAAAAACAAACGTAAAGGAGTTCGAGCCGCTGATCGGGGGAACAACTTGAGACTTGCACTTGAACTCTCTGCCTTTGCCTACATCGAGACCTTATGAGGACTGGACATAACCGGGACCAGCCCCGGTGAGGACAACACAAGAAACAACAAGCACGTAGTAGGCCCGACCAAGGACCGGTCTTATCAGGGCCAGCATAAGACAGAAAGTAAACAACCAGATAGCACAAAATAACTTTATCCGACGAACAGAGCGGAACCAATAAAACCAGTAGGAATTAGGACTAACAGTCCACACAACCACGGCTCTCAACAATAACCACCGCTGAGGAAGCAGGTTAGACGAGACCGAATTTATAATTTTTTTTGGAAAAATTGGAATTGGAATTTCTCAACTCTAATAAAATGCAGTCATAGCGTGAACAAAGAAAAAAGCGTTTCGTATACTGGATTCGACAATATAATAAACGATTCCTCAAATATAGTGAGGCGTTAGCAAATATATGATACCATTCGGTTTCGTGGAAACAGAAAGAGTTCGTTGTAAATTTTAAATTACCGTGGGGATAATAGATGTTCCACATTCGAACAATACCTGTGACTGTGTTTTAATTGTTTCAGTATAAGTATTATTCACTTCAGATGATATATGCACCTGAGGGGTTGTAGCGAAATATGCGAGGCAGTAAATCGTGCAACATATTGTTTGTGGATTCTGTAGTTACATTCGTTTGAAGTAATTGTTGCAAATACGATATAAGCGGGAACAAACTGGGGGGTTCAAGGTTGTATAAGCAGGTCCGGTCAGTGCGTGCATGGAGGGACTGATGGATGGGTGGAGGAGATGGGGGGGGGGGGAGGTTAGTTAGATGGATCGATGTGGGATAGATGGGTGAGTGAATGAACGGGTGAATATAATCATCGCTACACACACAGATGGACGGAGCAATAAAATGCTGAAATGGTTTAGTAAAGTGGCGCGGAAAACGATCTGGAGTCTTATTTGCAAAGAACTCAGGGGAAAGACGTGTAAGGAAGAACTTGATCGCCTGCGCCGTACTGCATGCATAGCACACGATGATGATAATGTAGATTGTCTGGGCTTGAGACGAAGATAGTGAAATAGCTTTCTGTCTCTGCCTATATTTGTCTGTCTCTCTCTGTCTATGCCTGTCTGTGTAATTCTTATGAGTGGCAACATGCCTTATGATGATGGTGAATGTCATTCTGGCTGGGATTGAGACGAAGATTGCGAGACAAAAAGAAAAAGAAAACACAAACAGAAAGATACAGAGAGACAGGCAGAGACATACAGGCAGAGACAAACAGATAAAGGCAGGGATACTGACAGACAGACAGAGAACGAAGGCTGAGTGGCAGCAGTTAACTTCAGCAAATATGACTTTTCAAGTCGCCTGTTTGTCTTGCTAGTGGCTGTCCTTTCCACAGTCGCTTCCCCTTGTTTTGGGTTTCTGGTGGCCAATCGATTTGGTCTACACGGCTATTTGGTTCGTAGCCATAGTGCTGTGTGTGTGAATGAGAGAGAGAGAGAGAGAGAGAGAGAGAGAGAGAGAAGAGAGAGAGAGAGAGAGAGAGAGAAGAGAGAGAGAAAAGAGTGAGAGATAGTGTGTGTGAGAGTGTGTATGTGTGTGAGAAAGAAAGGGTGCTGTGTCTGAAACATTGTGTGTGCACGTGTGATAGTTTGTGACTGTGTGTGTGTGTGTGTGTGTGTGTGTGTGTGTGTGTGAAAGAAAGAATATATATATATATATATATGAGAGAGAGAGAGAGAGAGAGAGAGAGAGAGAGAGAAACAGTGTGTGTGCAGGGTCGGGGGGGGGGGTGTGAAAGAGAGAGTATTATATATGAGAGAGAAAGACTGTGTGTATGTGTGTGTGAGTGTGTGTGTGTCTGTGTGAGAGAGAAAGTATGTGTGCGTGTCTGGTGTGGACCACTCAATGTGTGTAAACCAATCATAAAGATCCCTTTCACGCACCTTGAAGCAGTTGTGGTACATGGTGCCTGCCCCGTGTCTGTATGCAACTATGGGCACTGGATCGGTGATGACGTCAATATCACATCGGCTGCATTTTCTCCCGAGGACATTTCCTGGTACCCATGTCTGTTCAAGATGCCGGGACATGATTGCATGTGCCTGCCTTATTTCTATATATTAAGTAACGATTACAGAAGACAGGGAGACAGAAATAAACTATTACAGACAGACAAAAGACGAGAACAAGGTTGAATGAGCATTCCCATGTTTAGTCAGTAGCTATCTTCCTCCCGTCCTCTACGTGTCTCTCTTACTCTCGCTCACTATCCTTGGTCAATATGGTGATAAGATTTAACAATATGATGTTCTAAGCTATTGATTTATAATTAAACGACGACTATCAATTGCTCTTCAAAGACTAAAACAACTGAATAAATTATGGAGTTGGACAGATAGAACTACAAAAATTAGATTTTTAAGAGCATGCATCTTTCCCATTGCAACATACTCCTGTGAGGCCTGGACACTTAACTAACCAAGCTGAACAGCGCATAAATGCCTTTGAATATAAATGTTATAGACGTGTTCTAAGAGTATTTTGAGTAAAGAAAAGAACAAATGTATCCATACTTCAAGGGCTGAATACTGAAGATGATTGACTATTAAAGGCGACTAAAAAAAATATTTTGCGTATCCTTTACAGGACATCGCTGTCAACACCAGCATCTTTCATCTGATTGTTGATTTCTTGGCAAGATTACGCTCAGTAGTTTGCCATTGCTTTCTGAGCGGCCGGCTCACATACCCCGTAAGTTACCGATGCGATTCGAACCACTGCTGATTCTCACCGTCAACTCGTTACCTACGAGAGTATACGAGATTACGGAGAGAAGGATTTACCCGTACTTGGATAATATTCACATGATCCCTAAGGGCCCTGATCACATCTACGATACCGTGCACCAGTACTGAACCCAGCCGTGCAGATGCAGCCAATCTATCCTCCTGCTCGTTTCCCACCACACACGGAAAACAACATGTTCTGACAACATCAACAACACCTCACAACAACATAACTTTACAACAACAGGCGCAACAAGCCTTGGAATGGGAAATAAACTGCAGTTTCTGACAATGCCTCGCGGTAAATTCTAAACCAACACAAGGAAACAACAGTTTTTCTACTGGGGGAACAGTGAATATACAAGGCAAGACTAGACTTCGACTAAACATTTATGTAAGCGATTAGACCATCCTTAACAGTCTCAGTTGTAATAATTATCCTTAGAGTATTACAATCTGTTCAATGTTTCAGTAGCCGTCGTTTCGATAACCGCTAAGTGCCGGAATGTCCAAGCATTGGCGATAACTTCTCAGTAATGTCCGTCCGTCAGTCCGTCCGCCCACCCTCTCGCCCGCCCGTCCGTCCGCCCGCCTGCCCGTCTGTCTGTCTGTCTGTTTGCCATTTCATTCGTCTGTTCCCCCCCCCCCCAACCGGCTACATGCCTATACGTTTGTCTGTGTGTGTGAACTCACATTTGTACCTAATTAAGAAATATGTTATAGTAAGTGTGCAGATATGTGGGAGGGAGTGTGTATATGTGCGCGCGTGTGTGTGTGTATGTGTGTGTGCGTGCGAGCGTGCGTGCGTGCGTGTGCGTGTGCCAGCACACACACACTGGTACCTAATTATGAAATACGTTATAGCAAGTGTGCATATATATATGTGTGTGCGAGCATGCACTGGTTCCTAGTTATGAAATATGTTATAGTAAGTGTGCAGATGTATGTGTGTGTGTGTGTGTATGTGTGTGTGTGTGCGTGCGTGCGTGCGTGCGTGCGTGTGCGTGTGCCAGCACACACACACTGGTACCTAATTATGAAATATGTTATAGCAAGTGTGCATATATATATGTGTGCGAGCATGCACTGGTTCCTGGTTATGAAATATGTTATAGTAAGTGTGCAGATGTATGTGTGTGTGTGTGTGTGTATGTGTGTGTGTGTGCGTGCGTGCGTGTGCGTGTGCCAGCACACACACACTGGTACCTAATTATGAAATATGTTATAGCAAGTGTGCATATATATATGTGTGTGCGAGCATGCAATGGTTCCTGATTATGAAATATGTTATAGTAAGTCAATAAAGCGCCCTTCTACAAACCTCAATGCCCATTAGGCATGTTGTGCTAGAGCCATATTATAAAGACCACTGGCCACTGGCTGGCTGATGTATGATCACTACTACGCAGGTCGCCATTACTACGGGCCTGCTACGCATGTTGGGCTGCATCGATCTGGGAGCTCAGGTCAATTTTTATTTTTATTCGACCCCCCCCCCCCCTCCACCCCTTTTACACGCTTCATGCGGATGGAATCCTCGACCTCCATGCCGGCAAGCAAATGTCTAACCTCCGCGGCTGCCTGTATTCTGTAATGTGTGTGTATTAACACTTGGTATTTAAAGTTGGCCGGTCTCCCTGGCCTAGGTGTTAAACGACTTTCTCCGTAATCCCGTTTATCCATGTAGGGTAACGCAGCGCGCGAGAATTGGAAGCGGTTCTCGCCGTGTTGGTAACTTACGGGGTAAGTGAGCCGGTCGCGCAGAAAGCAATGGCAAACTGCTGAGCGTAATCAACGACAGCGGTAGAATGCTGGTGTTGACAGCGATGTCCTGTAAAGGATATGCGAAAAAAAAATTTAAAGCTGGGCCAGCGTGTTGGTGTAACCGTTATGAAGTTACGTTGACAATGGCATGGGCGCGGTTGGACAACGGTTCCCTTCCTGGTCTCGCCACTGGCTGCAGGGTGGAAAGACTGACTATCATTCCTCCAAGTACTTCGGCCTACACACATAGGATGGTTCCAGCAAATCAGACACCTGTAATAATAGTTCCTGCTAATTTTTTTAAATTAAATTTATAGCTGGCCCATTATTTTCAAAATCATTGTTTATTTCTTATTTTTAAAAATGAAAATACTTAACTTGTCGTATAGCTACATTTGCCGGGAAGGTTAACCCGGTCAAGAAATGCCCGCAGAAATCAGATGTGTCGCCCATGTTGTGCAACGAGTGGAATATGTTAATTTGTCACGAGCATTTGCTTATCTGTAATGCGTTCCAGAGTTTAGCATGTATTCTTCTTTTTCTTTCTCCCTTTATCCCTCAACAGGCCCTTAGCTTACATGTCAAACCCTGTTAACCTTAGCCATCCCATGCGGTTCCTACCGTGTCCTCTCCATTTCATTCACTTCTCTTCAGCATATGTTTTTAGGTCTTCCCCTATTTATTTAGCCCTGTGGATACACATTTTTTTAGTTATACTGTTCTCAGGTTTTCTCAATGTAGTTCTACCCAGCGACTGTCTTTCTCAGAATTTGCTTAGTTCTCTCCATGAGCCCCACACTAGTGATTCTGTAATAACATATATGTTGTCCTGTTTGCATTCATTCGCTTTCAACACCACATTGGTGATTCTGTAATAACATATGTGCTGTCCTGTTTGCATTCACTCACTTTCAACTCCACACTGGTGATTCTGTAAAAACATATGTGCTGTCCTGTTTGCATTCACTCACTTTCAACTCCACATTGGTGATTCTGTAATAACATATGTGCTGTCCTGTTTGCATTCATTCGCTTTCAACACCACATTGGTGATTCTGTAATAACATATGTGCTGTCCTGTTTGCATTCACTCACTTTCAACCCCACATTGGTGATTCTGTAATAACATATATGTTGTCCTGTTTGCATTCACTCACTTTCAACCCCACATTGGTGATGCTGTAATAACATATATGTTGTCCTGTTTGCATTCACTCACTTTCAACCCCACATTGGTGATTCTGTAATAACATATGTGCTGTCCTGTTTGCATTCACTCACTTTCAACCCCACATTGGTGATTCTGTAATAACATATGTGCTGTCCTGTTTGCATTCACTCACTTTCAACTCCACATTGGTGATTCTGTAATAACATATGTGCTGTCCTGTTTGCATTCACTCACTTTCAACCCCACATTGGTGATTCTGTAATAACATATGTGCTGTCCTGTTTGCATTCACTCACTTTCAACCCCACATTGGTGATTCTGTAATAACATATGTGCTGTCCTGTTTGCATTCACTCACTTTCAACCCCACACTGGTGATTCTGTAATAACATATGTGCTGTCCTGTTTGCATTCACTCACTTTCAACCCCACATTGGTGATTCTGTAATAACATATGTGCTGTCCTGTTTGCATTCACTCAATTTCAACTCCACACTGGTGATTCTGTAATAACATATGTGCTGTCCTGTTTGCATTCACTCACTTTCAACCCCACATTGGTGATTCTGTAATAACATATGTGCTGTCCTGTTTGCATTCACTCACTTTCAACCCCACATTGGTGATTCTGTAATAACATATGTGCTGTCCTGTTTGCATTCATTCACTTTCAACTCCACATTGGTGATTCTGTAATAACATATGTGCTGTCCTGTTTGCATTCACTCACTTTCAACCCCACATTGGTGATTCTGTAATAACATATGTGCTGTCCTGTTTGCATTCACTCACTTTCAACCCCACATTGGTGATTCTGTAATAACATATATGCTGTCCTGTTTGCATTCACTCACTTTCAACCCCACATTGGTGATTCTGTAATAACATATGTGCTGTCCTGTTTGCATTCACTCATTTTCAACTCCACATTGGTGATTCTGTAATAACATATGTGCTGTCCTGTTTGCATTCACTCACTTTCAACTCCACATTGGTGATTCTGTAATAACATATGTGCTGTCCTGTTTGCATTCACTCACTTTCAACTCCACATTGGTGATTCTGTAATAACATATATGTTGTCCTGTTTGCATTCATTCGCTTTCAACACCACACTGGTGATTCTGTAATAACATATGTGCTGTCCTGTTTGCATTCATTCGCTTTCAACACCACACTGGTGATTCTGTAATAACATATGTGCTGTCCTGTTTGCATTCACTCACTTTCAACTCCACACTGGTGATTCTGTAATAACATATGTGCTGTCCTGTTTGCATTCACTCACTTTCAACCCCACACTGGTGATTCTGTAATAACATATGTGCTGTCCTGTTTGCATTCACTCACTTTCAACCCCACATTGGTGATTCTGTAATAACATATGTGCTGTCCTGTTTGCATTCACTCACTTTCAACCCCACACTGGTGATTCTGTAATAACATATTTGCTGTCCTGTTTGCATTCACTCACTTTCAACCCCACACTGGTGATTCTGTAATAACATATGTGCTGTCCTGTTTGCATTCACTCACTTTCAACCCCACATTGGTGATTCTGTAATAAACATATGTGCTGTCCTGTTTGCATTCACTCGCTTTTCAACCCCACATTGGTGATTCTGTAATAACATATGTGCTGTCCTGTTTGCATTCACTCGCTTTCAACCCCACATTGGTGATTCTGTAATAACATATGTGCTGTCCTGTTTGCATTCACTCGCTTTCAACCCCACATTGGTGATTCTGTAATAACATATGTGCTGTCCTGTTTGCATTCACTCACTTTCAACCCCACATTGGTGATTCTGTAATAACAATGTGCTGTCATGTTTGCATTCACTCGCTTTCAACCCCACATTGGTGATTCTGTAATAACATATGTGCTGTCCTGTTCTGCAATCACTCGCTTTCAACCCCACATTGGTGATTCTGTAATAACATATGTGCTGTCCTGTTTGCATTCACTCGTTTTTCAACCCCACATGGTGATTCCTGTAATAACATATGTGCTGTCCTGTTTGCATTCACTCTCACTTTTCAACTCCACATTGGTGATTCTGTATAAACAATGTGCTGTCCTGTTTGCATTTCACCTCACTTTCAACTCCACATGGTGATTCTGTAATAACATATGTGCTGTACCTGTTTGCATTCACTCACTTTTCATCCCCACATTGGTGATTCTCTGTTAATAACCCAATATGTGCTGTCCTTGTTTTGCATCACTCACTTTCAACCCTACATTGGTGATCTCTGTATAACATATGTGCTGTCCTGTTTGCATTCACTCAACTTTCAACCCCACATTGGTGATTACTGTAATAAACATATGTGCTGTCCTGTTTGATTCACTCACTTTCAACCCACATTGGTGATTCTGTAATAAACATATGGCTGTCCTGTTTGCATTCACTCACTTTCAACTCCACATTGGTGATTCTGTAATAACATATGTGCCTGTTCCTGTTTGCATTCACTCACTTTCAACTCCACACTGGTGATTCTGTAATAACATATGTGCTGTCCTGTTTGCATTCACTCACTTTCAACTCCACATTGGTGATTCTGTAATAACATATGTGCTGTCCTGTTTGCATTCACTCACTTTCAACCCCACATTGGTGATTCTGTAATAACATATATGTTGTCCTGTTTGCATTCACTCACTTTCAACTCCACATTGGTGATTCTGTAATAACATATGTGCTGTCCTGTTTGCATTCACTCACTTTCAACCCCACATTGGTGATTCTGTAATAACATATGTGCTGTCCTGTTTGCATTCACTCACTTTCAACCCACATTGGTGATTCTGTAATAACATATGTGCTGTCCTGTTTGCATTCACTCACTTTCAACTCCACATTGGTGATTCTGTAATAACATATGTGCTGTCCTGTTTGCATTCACTCACTTTCAACTCCACATTGGTGATTCTGTAATAACATATGTGCTGTCCTGTTTGCATTCACTCACTTTCAACTCCACATTGGTGATTCTGTAATAACATATGCGTTGTGTTATTTGCATTCACTCGCTTTGACCTCAAGCGTAGTCCATGCACGTGGGGCTACTTTTAGTTCACGTGACTGATGTTTGCGTGTGGGTTAGCTTTCCCTGTTACCAGTGTCCCTCGCCATCAGGCCAACTCAATACGAATACAGGGGTACTTGTTATTCCTTCTGTTTTGCGTAGGCACCAATCATTCCTCTTCTTTAAATGTTCATAAACTGGACACGGCATTACGGTCTGATGTGTTTGTCTGTTTGTTATTTGACCTATACTGGTCTAATATAAAATTCTTAGACATGTGTTGCTATATTAGTGTTTGGATACGAATTATGTTCATATTCCATAGTAGTGGGTTCATGTGGATGATAGACCTAGCTAATGAAGACACATTTTATAGTGGTGTCTAGCTGGTCATGTGTCGAAGTACAGCTGTTCCTACAGAGAGGCGCTGTCGTCATTTGGAAGTGAAAGGCTCGAATCCCGGTCGGTAAACTATAAGTTTCAGTTATTATGTTGTCCATTGCGTCCTCTAGTCTCTAATTCTTTCCCACTATTTCTATGAGCACTAAACAATACGTGTTTATTTATTTATGAATGGCTTAGTGGCCTCAATGGGTTCCCCAATTGATATTTATGTGTAGTACGAGTACATCAATTATTGAATGTTGTAGTTTATTTCTACTTGTTTTTGTTGTTCTCTGTGTTTCTGATCGCTACAGGAGTACCGATTTAACGTTAGAATTGAAGTATTCTAAGTTTGGTGCTGAGTTTAATGTCTGTTGATTTCCATACATTTCCAGCATTTAGCATATATTTATATGTAATCTGTTTTGTTTTTCCAGCGGCGGAGACGAGAGTTTGCGATCATGAGAGACAAGAAGACAGGGGCAGGCGCTGCTCCAAGAGTTGCGATTCTGACAAAGACTGCCTCAGTTCCAAAAAGAAATGCATGTGCGATGGAAAATGTGGAAAATCGTGCATTAACCCAAGTAAGTAAACACACACACACACACACACACTCACACACACACACACACACACACACACACACACACGAGCATATATATATATATATATACACACACACACACACACACACACTCACACATAGGTTTGGTAAGATGGTTATTTTATTGGTGGATCGGCTGGCTGACTTGTTGGCATTTCATTTGCCTCTATTTATTTATTGTTTAATGGTTACGTTGCAACTGAGACTTGGTCTTATAGAAGAATGGTGAAATAAATCGTGGACGGATAGAAAGGGCAATGAAGATATCTTGCAAGAAACTAACTCACACAGAGAGCTGGTTACTCGTCTCAGGAGATGAGTCCACTTTCTAGTGGCATCTCATGAGAAAGAATGTCATCACAACGGGAAAGTTGGAGGGACAGAGAGGCAAAGGTGAGACCAAGTGTGACGGTGTTAAACTGTTTGACATCAAGGTATCGTAAAACTTCGGTAACAGAAATGATTGAAGCACACGATACAGAAGGCTGTGAACAGACATGATCAGAATGTTTACGTAAACAAGGCTTTGGGGTTATATAGGGATATCAGAACTTGCTGCTAAGTTATCGCATATAAAAATGTAATGTTGCTAAATAAACTTATAGAATATATTTACAAGTGATTAGTACAACGGCTATTGATTATCTTTGCATCTTTGCGATCTTTACAAACTTGTTCATGCACAAACTGTTAAGCTTCTTTATCCTGAGCTGGAATATGTCTTCTGTAGTTAAATTATTTCACTGATTTTATTTTCATTCTTCCCACAACAAATTATTAGTTTATCCTTTGTTTTCCACTTCTCCACGACATATTGTTGGTTCACACTTTTCTGTCTTCTCTTCCACGACACATTGTTGGTTCACACTTTTCTGTCTTCTTTTCGATGACATTTTGTTTATCTATCTGTCTTCTCTTCCACATCATATGGGTAGTTCATCCTATTGTTTTCTTCTCCTCCACGGTATATTTAGTTTACGATTTCTTTCTTTTTCCTTCACGACATATTTCCGGCACGACAAATTGTTAGTTTGCCCATGTCTTTCTTTACCTTCTCGACATATTGTTAGCTCATCATTTGTCTCTACTTCTCCACATAATAGTAATAGTTTACCATTTCTATCTTCTCCTCCACTATATATAGTCAGATTAACTATTTCTTTCTTCACCTCTACAACATATTATTAGTTTTCCTATATCTTCTTTAACTGGATGGTTTGGCTACGTGGCATGGACGAGACAGGAACACTGAGCTGATCCACGACTCTAGTGATCGAGTGAAATGGCGAGTCATGCTCTCCGGCATGGCACATGATGGATGGATATCCTCTTTATCCAAGACATATGATTAATTCATGATTTCTTTCTCCTGCACGAAATATTATTTGTTCACTATTTCCTTCATTCTCACTATACGACATATTGCTAGATTACCATTTCCCTCTTCTCATCGATATATTGTTGGATTAAAGTGTCTTTCTTCTTCACTCCATATTTTCTGTCTGTACATTTTTTTTTCCTTCATCTGCACTCGTCCACTTGTTGTTTGTTTACAGTTCATTATTCTACTCTCAATCTTGCCTGCTTACAATCGATCTCAAAGACACCGGAAATTCACTCCGCGAAATTAGAGATCCCTCCATTTTTAAACTTAAAAAACAGAAACGGAATCTTGCAAGATGAACTGTCCGAAACGAATTAATCTCAAGCTATTGTTCTTGTCTCTAGTGAGTTGATTCTCAAGAGAGAAGAGCTGGTGATCATGATTACGACTTCCCAGTACTGCTTACGACCCAAAGAGAAACTATTGTGATGTTAGTTTTTGTTTTCGCAGTTTAATTCTCAGTTGCTTGGGATAGTTTTCATTGGTTTCTGTGGGACAATGAAGACGGACAGAGATACTATGGGCAGTGGCGGACTGACCAGGGGTCAGCTTGCCCACTAGGCAAGTGGACGGTGTAGACGCGTAATAAAGCGGGCCGCCTTAATCAGGAGAAATATATTAACAATGTTAATAGTTTTTAGCATATTCTATTTACAGGACATCGCTGTCAACACCAGCACCGCTGTTGTTGAAGTCTTTGCAAGTTTACGTTCAGTAGTTTGCCATTGCTTTCTGAACGATCGGCTCCCATACCACCACGTTAAACCCAGCGCGACACGGTCTGCTGCCAAATCGGTGGCAGCTGTGCTTTCTAACGCAGGTAAGCGGAATTACTAACGGCGTCCGTAACGCCTTTGCTACAGAGACGGCATGTTAATATTGGTAACCAATAATTGTTCTGTCACTTACTGCGGGCAACAAATGATAGCGTGAAACAAGAGAACCAAACCTCTTCGTGAATGTTCTCGGTCATGGCTGTTGGAGTAGGGGAGGAGGGGGAGGAGGGGGGGGGGGAATCGAGTAAGGCACAGGTCGACGTACTCGCAGGTCAGGACAACAGGTCAGAACAACAGGTCAGGACAACAGGTCAGGACAACAGGTCAGGACAACAGGTCAGGGCAACAGGTCAGGACAACAGGTCAGGACGTGTTCCGTGGATAGCCAACTCGCCACAGCAGACACAACCCTGCACTCACAATCACCCACGTCTGCTAGGGGAGTTTTGGCGCTTCTAGACTCCTCCCGAGTTCAGTTTTATTATGTATTTATTTTATTTTTATTTTTTTTATTTTGGGGGGGGGGGGGGGGGGGGCGTTCGCTTGCTTTGATCTCAATCGTGGTCCATACAGGTGCTTCTACTTACTAGTGCACTGCACTGATATTTACGTGTGGAATAGCTTTACCTATTACCAGTGTCCGTCGCCATCAAGCGAACGAACCCACTCCGACTTCTGAGATATTTGTAATTTACGACCCCAAGTCAAAGGCGAGAAGTCCATATTTTTAGTCCAGCTAACTGTACATGGACTGAACCCGCTAGCTCGGCATCAAACTTTAATTGTTCTTTCGTACACCGGAAGTTTAAGAGCGGGCGCTCATATCAATTCGGTCAAGCTGACCCCCAGTGTCGTCAGTTCTTCATCTCAATCTTTGATTTATTATTTTCTAGGAATGGTAATGGACCACTGTGTCATAGGAAATAGTGCACTTATCTGCCATGAGATGGGTCAGGATTCATTCCCCGTAAGAGGCAGGATTATCTGTCAAGACCACCACGACACTGGGGTCAAACCTAGCCTTGTACACATGGGTTAACATTTAGTTGCACTTTCTTTTCAGGACGTCGCAATCAACCCCGCAGATATTTGTTTAGCTGTTTGTGATTTGCTAAGCAAGTTTATATTCGGTAGCTTGCCATTGCTTTCTCACCGACCGACGCTCATACTATTGTTAAAAATGATTACAAGGCTGTCTGAAACAGTTCAAACTTGTAGCCATTATTACAAGACAAGACAGAGTACCAGACGAAGAAACAAAATAACAGAACAAAAATAACATTAAATTAGTTAAAACACCCTTTATTTAAAACAGCCCCGTAGCTGGAACTTGCTTAGGACAAGAACCATCACATTCTATAAGCTTGAGTGCAAGAAGAAATACGTGGAAATTGTTGGGCTTTTTCCCCGTAGCGAACGCCGAGTGCATGCATCGAACCTTGCACCGGCTGCGTTCATGCCAATGTCATGTCATTGTCATTGTCATTGTCATGTCATTGTCATGTCATTGTCATGTCATTGTCATGTCATTGTCATGTCATTGTCATGTCATTGTCATGTCATTGTCATGTCATTGTCATGTCATTGTAATGTCATTGTCATGTCATTGTCATGTCATTGTCATGTCATTGTCATGTCATTGTCATGTCATTGTCATGTCATTGTCATGCCACTACACCAACACGGAAAATCATTCTTTTACACGCCTTAATAAATCGCATGGGACATATGGTGCTTCATCCATAATTGTATAGACTCATTGCCAACATGGCCACTGTCGCGTTGGCCGCTTTCATTTCCCAAGGCATTTCATGGGACCCATTTTAAGACGGTTTAACCTGGGGTCAGGTCACTATTTAAAAATTCGCCCTTATGCGGATTCGAACTCATGGTCACTGGGCCGGCAGGTGAGGGTCTATTCACTACGCCACCGAGGCTCCTATGAAAACAATGCCTCGTTTGAGACAGTGAGCAACAATTTGAAAAGCACACCAGGGAAAATAATAAATTGAAAGAATCAAACATTGAAAAGGAACATAGAAACGTAGAACTGAATACTTCATCAAGATTACATCAACTTACCAATAAATGTAATATGGCTTGCAATGCTAAATCTCCCAAGCTGCAGCTTGTTTTAAAATGGAAGAATGTGTACTGAACATCAGCAGCGTAGTTGAAGAGCAAGAAATATGAACAACAAAATCTTCACTAATGGAATATCTGAACAGATGCAATGCAATAACATATCATAAATCAGCGGAATGTCAAGATTAAGCAATAGAGTGTTGTATAGAATATTTGAGTAATCGACATTAGAGTGGTGTATATAATATTTGAGTCATCTAGAGCAAGTAAGGTTCACTGGGTGCATTAGGTGGAAATGGTATAGTCAATGAGGAAAATATGTGTTTACATAAACAAAAACAAAAACATATTACAATCAGTAATGAAAATATCACAAGAACCATAAATGCATATGTGGGAAATAGAATGCACGATGCGAATCGCTTGCTTGAATAAAAGAATTGAATGTAATGTCGGTCATTATTATTATTATTATTATTATTATTATTATTATTATTATTATTATTATTATTATTAATTAGTAGTAGTAGTAGTAGTAGTAGTAGTAGTAGTAGTAGTAGTAGTAGTAGTAGTAGTAGTAGTAGTAGTAGTAGTAGTAGCAGTAGTAGTAGTAGTAGTAGCAGTAGTAGTAGTAGTAGTAGTAGTAGTAGTAGTAGAGGTAGTAGTAGTAGTAGTAGTAGTAGTAGTAGTAGTAGTAGTAGTAGTAGTAGTAGTAGTAGTAGTAGTAGTAGTAGTAGTAGTAGTAGTAGTAGTAGTAGTAGTAGTAGTTCTAGTCAGGTCTTAGTCAGATATGACTTAGCTACCGTATGACAGTAGACGGTACTACCTGCTTTCTGTCAGCGCCGAATGTTGGGCGGCGCTTACCAAACCCGACACCCCACATTGTGCCAACGGCTTCGGGCGGAAGAGCGCAATTGGGAGGGTACTAGCCTTATCCTGGTGCGAGGAAATGCAACCCAAAGACAAAATAAGTCATGGCAGGGCAGACCAGGCCCTAAGCCTTGGTTGGCAGCTGGTCTAGGATCGAAGCTCCGACAGGCGGACAGTTAGAGCATTGCTTTGCTGATCCGGCAGCTTCTGCAGCTTGTCTTGTTCCAGATTATAGGTGTCAACTTTCCTCTGGAGTGAACTAGGCAGGCCGAGAGAGGGATCATGCTGCATGGGCAACACATGGTTTCTTTATTTTAGCCCAGGCTTTGTGCTATGGAGAGGCAATAACTCCATCCCTGGTCTTAACCGGTCTCGGAATCAAAGCGAGAGGCAACTGTTACGGGTTATAAGTCCTTGTCAGTTGGCGTAGACATGGGGCGCCACGCGTTGCCTCTGACGGTGGGAGACACCTACAGGTGTCACTGATCAGCTACCGCCCGCCTCAAGCTGGGCAGCCCCCAGCCAATTGGGTGCTGATCCGCCACAGCCTGCCTGCTTCAATGGGTGCTTGGGGCTAGGACAAAATCTGAATCACAGGCTGTAAAACCAATGCACCAGGTACTAATAAAAAGAATAGAAACCTCAAGCTACGGCTTGCAACCTGGAACGTGAGAACCATGTGTCCAGGATTTTCCACTGACTTGACAAATATTGACGATGTGAGAAAAACGGCTGTGATTGATGCTGAACTCAATCGTCTTAACATTGATATTGCTGGTCTGCAGGAGACCCGCCTCGCTGAGGAAGGGTCACTCAGGGAAAACAATTACACCTTTTTTTGGAAGGGAAGAGGGCAGGCAGAAAAAAGGCAACATGGTGTGGGCTTTGCAGTGGG
>JACEFZ010006450.1:0-17706 GCA_014155875.1 Cepaea nemoralis | reverse complement strand
TGAATGATTCCTATATGATCACCCTACAATATGAATGTGTCTATAGACTGAGTGAAATGATCATCCATACATATGAATGATGTATGAGAGAGTGAATTGAACCCACATGCAAAGATGGATATGTTGACTGATGCATGAGGAGATTGAGTGAGTGAAGTTACAGGCTGAGAGAGAGGGAGTATAGGCCAACAGTCAATCTCAGGATAGTCAGCAACTATCACCAGAAACTAGTTCGGCGTAACCCATAAACTAAATAATAATTTAGTACACTCCGGCGCATAACACCCCTTTGTATAAAATATCATTGCAGTCTGTTACTCAAAGCTTGACTGCTTGCTTTTGGATGTAAATAAACACAACGTAACAGATTTCTTTTGATGACAAACAAAGAAGAACAAGAACTTTTTAAATCTCCATCCCTAGAGAACTTCACATCACATACTGCATCATCCCACAATGCTTTGGAAGGTTCAATCTGAATATTTCCAGTCACAAATTCATCACACCTACTAGAGCTGAAGTGGTTCAACTGTAAGACATGCCATTGTACATGGAAATAAAATGACTGATTGGTTGGCTTTGGGGGCACCTTCAAGGAAAACACCATGGTTGAGCAAGGGACACATGACACTGTCTATAAATGATTGTCTGCTATATGAAGAAACACAAATCAATGACTACACCTGATGAAATTAGTATGTCAGGTCTTAGTCAGATATGACTGAGCTACCGTATGACAGTAGACGGTACTACCTGCTTTCTGTCAGCGCCGATTGTTGGGCGGCGCTTACCAAACCCGACACCCCACATTGTGCCAACGGCTTTGGGCGGAAAGAGTGCAATTGGGAGGGTACTACGCCTTATCCTGGTGCGAGGAAATGCAACCCAAAGACAAAATAAGTCATGGCAGGGCAGACCAGGCCCTAAGCCTTGGTTGGCAGCTGGTCTAGGATCGAAGCTCCGACAGGCGGACAGTTAGAGCATTGCTTTGCTGATCCGGCAGCTTCTGCAGCTTGTCTTGTTCCAAATGTATAGGTGTTAACTTTCCTCTGGAGTGTACTAGGCAGGCCGAGAGAGGGATCATGCTGCATGGGCAACACATGGTTTCTTTATTTTAGCCCAGGCTTTGTGCTATGGAGAGGCAATAACTCCATCCCTCGGAATCAAAGCGAGGCGCCAGGTGGGAGACACCTACAGGTGTCACTGATCAGCTACCGCCCGCCTCAAGCTGGGCAGCCCCCGGCCAATTGGGTGCTGATCCACCACAGCCTGCCTGCTTCAATGGGTGCTTGGGGCTAGGACAAATCTGAATCGCAGGCTGTAAAACCAATGCACCAGGTACTAATAAAAAGAATAATAAAACCTCAAGCTACGGCTTGCAACCTGGAACGTGAGAACCATGTGTCCAGGATTTTCCACTGACTTGACAAATATTGACAATGTGAGAAAACGGCTGTGATTGATGCTGAACTCAATCGTCTTAACATTGATATTGCTGGCCTGCAGGAGACTCGCCTCGCTGAGGAAGGGTCACTCAGGGAAAACAATTACACCTTTTTTTGGAAGGGAAGAGGGCAGGCAGAAAAAAGGCAACACGGTGTGGGCTTTGCAGTGAAGAATTCGCTACTGGGAATGATTGATATCCCAGCTGGAGGTAATGAAAGATTATTATCACTGCGCTTGGCAACCTCTTGTGGATTTGCCACCATTCTCACTGCATATGCACCGACACTCACTTCCTCTGATGATGTGAAAGATACGTTCTATGAGCAGCTAGACTCGGCGATCAAGGCAGTTCCAAAATCCGACTACATTTATATGCTCGGTGATTTCAATGCTCGTGTGGGCAAGGACTCGAGTTCATGGCCAGTGTGCCTTGGAAAATACAACATCGGTCGCATGAATGATAATGGGCAAAGGCTGCTGGAGCATTGCACTAGAAATGACCTATGTATTACAAACTCCTTTTTTAAAACAAAAGAGATGCATAAGGTCACATGGAAACATCCAAGATCCGGCCATTGGCATCAGCTGGACTTCATTATCACACGGAGACAACATCTGAACCATACATCATTAACTCGAAGTTACCACAGTGCTGACTGTGATACAGATCATTCTTTGGTTGTTGCAAGGGTTAGACTGAGACCAAAGAGAATCTACACGGCTAAACACAAGTCTAGCCCCAAGATTAATATTATTAACACTCACGATCCTGGAAAGTGCTTTGAATTTCAACAGCAACTTGAGGACGCTCTCAATGATACATCAGAAAATTGTATTGTAAATGATAAATGGAGTAAACTTAAGGAAACTATTTATAAAACAGCGGTAGAGGTTTACGGCACTGTGGATCATAAGAGGCAGGACTGGTTTGCGGCAAACAGCCAGATACTGCAGCCCTTGATTGATAAAAAGAAGATAGCTCTCTTAAGAAACAAGGAAAGACCAACGCGTAACACTCTGAGTGAGCTGAAGCAAGCGAGGAAGGATGTACAAAAGGCTGCCAGGCAGTGTGCGAATGACTATTGGATCAAGTTATGTGAGTCCATTCAAATCGCAAGTGATAAGGGAAACATAAGAAGCATGTATGAAGGGATAAAGAAAGCCTGTGGTCCAATGATCAAAAGAAGTGCACCGCTGAAAACCTTGACTGGAGAAATCATCACTGATAAGAAACAGCAGATGGATAGATGGGTCGAGCACTATTTAGAGCTTTACTCAAGTGAGACCAAGCTAGCGGATGATGCCCTCAACGCCATAGAGGCCCTGCCAACTCTTGACCACCTGGACACACTTCCCACTATAACAGAAGTTAAGTGTGCTATAAATGAGCTTGCATCTGGCAAGGCTCCAGGTAAGGATGGGATTCCAATAGAGGTGATCAGGAGTGGGCAAGACACCCTCGCTCTACAGATCCACCAGCTAATAGAGCTATGCTGGCGAGAAGGACAAGTCCCACAGGATTTCAAAGATTCAAACATCATAACGCTGTACAAGAACAAGGGAGATCGGAGCGACTGCAACAACTATAGGGGTATCTCACTTCTGTGTATTGTTGGGAAAGTATTTGCCAGAATTGTCCTGCGCAGACTTCAAGTCCTGGGAGATCAAGTCTACCCCGAATCACAGTGCGGCTTCCGTCAGAACCGGTCTACCATTGATATGATATTCTCATTGCGACAGATGCAAGAAAAATGCCGGGAACAAAATCAGCCACTGTTTATTGCCTTCATCGACCTCACAAAGGCATTCGATTTGGTCAGTCGTGAGGGTCTGTTCAAAGCACTAAAGAAGATTGGCTGTCCACCAACTCTTCTGTCCATTGTGGAATCGTTCCACACAGGCATGAAGGGTATAATCAAGTTTGATGGCTCAACTTCAGAAGAGTTTGAAATCAAGAGTGGAGTTAAGCAAGGTTGTGTACTAGCCCCCACCCTCTTTGGGATATACTTTTCACTTCTACTGAAATATGCCTTTCGTGATCAGGATGACGGTATATACATTCACTCACGCTCAGATGGTGGCCTCTATAATGCTCAGAGATTGAAGGCCAAGACCAAAATTAGCAGGGTACTAATCAGAGAGTTGCTTTTTGCGGATGATGCTGCGATTACGACCCACTCTGAGGAAGAATTACAACATCTACTATCTGCATTCTCCAATGCTTGTTCTGAATTTGGTTTAACAATTAACAAAAAGAAGACACAGATTATGTCACAAGGTGCACATGGTGTACCATCAATCTTTATTGACGACGCCGAACTGGAGATAGTAGACCATTTTACATATCTTGGATCAGAGGTAAATAGCAAATTATCCCTCGATCAGGAAATCAACATCAGGATTGGCAAGGCAGCAACAACAATGAACATGTTAGCAAAAAGAGTCTGGGAGAACAGGAAGCTTACTGCCAAAACAAAAGTCCTCGTCTACCAAGCCTGTGTCCTTAGTACTCTTCTTTATGGCAGTGAAACCTGGACAACTTACTCACGCCAAGAGAAACGTTTAAACAGCTTTCATATGCGGTGTCTGCGAAGAATACTTGGTATTAAGTGGCAAGACAAAATCACAAATACTGAAGTATTGGAAAGATCAGGTTGTGTGACGGTGTATTCCATGCTCAGTCTTCGTAGACTTAGATGGATAGGACACGTTAGGAGGATGGATGATGGTAGAATACCAAAGGACATCTTTTTTGGTGAATTACAGACGGGTAGGAGATCTCAGGGTCGGCCTCTACTACGATACAAAGATGTGTGTAAGCGGGACATGATTGATACAGGCATTGATAATGCACAATGGGAGCACATCGCCGCTGAACATGTTGCATGGACAACTATCAAAAATGGAATAAATACAAAGGAGAAAATGATTGCAGATAAAGCGCACACAGAGCGTGAGAGACGTAAGATGGTGCAAAATGGTGGAAATGACCATGTTTTCACATGCACCTACTGTGGGCAAACATTTGCAGCAAGAATTGGCCTTACCAGCCACACTCGCCACCGCCATGGATCGTAGTTATTGCCATATGACAGTTATTAAGCCTTTTAGAAGCACAATGTACCAAACTATCGTCTGTCAAGACGGAAAGGTGCCAATGATGAAATTAGGAATCCAAGTTAGTACTAGCAGTAAGAATCACTAAGGCGGAGCTTAGATTCCAGCAAATAACGAGGTAATGAAAAGATGGCTAGTGCTGGATAGGACACACTGAGAAAACCAGAGAATGGTATAATTAGAAAGTTTTTTTCACCAGAACCCACAAGGCAAATGAAATAGGAAAATTAAAAACACACGGATAAGAGACTTGAGACAGAGATGAATAATATAATATGAAATATAATAATGAAATATATAATATGGGGATAATATGGGGTATGCTGCAAGAGATTGCAAAATATAGGACATCTTGGTGTGAGTTGGTTGGGGGTCTATGCTTGAAGAGAGGATAAAGGCAGAAAAAGATGTCAGAATTGGGGTAGAGGATGCAGCAGAGCCATTGCTAACAAACTAACCAATGGAACTAGAGGTATTCATACCTTTCAACATCTTCAGTGGGGGGGGGGGGGGGGGGGGGGGGGGGGGGGGGGGGGGGGGAGTGCTTATGGAAATGTCCAGAGTGCTGTCAAGTCATGATAAATGACCACATCTTGACAGTCATCTCACAAACAAATACAACTTACTTTACTGCACTTTCCTGCAATGAAAGCCAAGATTCCCTTGAACTGTCCTCTTCTGATCACAGACAAAGACAACTTACATAACCTGGCACTTTCCCGCAATGAAAGCCAAAATTCCCTTGAACTGTCCCCTTTTGATCACAAACAAATACAACTTACTTAACACGGCACCTTCCTGCAATGAAAGCCAAGATTCCCTTAAACTGTCCCCTTTTGATCACAAACAAATACAACTTACTTATCACGGCACTTTCCTGCAATGAAAGCCAAGATTCCCTTGAACTGTCCCCTTTTGATCACAAACAAATACAACTTACTTAACACGGCACTTTCCTGCAATGAAAGCCAAGATTCCCTTAAACTGTCCCCTTCTGATCACAGACAAATACAACTTACTTAACACGGCACTTTCCCGCAATGAAAGCCAAGATTCCCTTGAACTGTCCCCTTTTGATCACAAACAAATACAACTTACTTAACATGGCACTTTTCCTGCAATGAAAGCCAAGTTTCCCTTGAACTGTCCCCTTTTGATCACAAAACAAATATAGCTTACTTAACATGGCACTTTCCCCGCAATGAAAGCCAAGTTTCCCTTAAACTGTCCCCTTTTGATCACAAACAAATACAACTTACTTATCACGGCACTTTCCTGCAATGAAAGCCAAGATTCCCTTGAACTGTCCCCTTTTGATCACAGACAAATACAACTTACTTAACACAGCACTTTCCCGCAATGAAAGCCAAGATTCCCTTGAACTGTCCCCTTTTGATCACAAACAAATACAACTTACTTAACATGGCACTTTCCTGCAATGAAAGCCAAGATTCCCTTGAACTGTCCCCTTTTGATCACAAACAAATACAACTTACTTAACACGGCACTTTCCTGCAATGAAAGCTAATATTCCCTTGAACTGTCCCCTTTTGATCACAAACAAATACAACTTACTTAACACGGCACTTTCCTGCAATGAAAGCAAGATTCCACTTGAACTGTCCCCTTTTGATCACAAACAAATACAACTTACTTAACACGGCACTATTCTGCAATGAAAGCCAAGATTCCCTTGAAACTGTCCCCTTTGATCACAAACAGAGTACAACTTACTTAACACGGACACTTTCCTGCAAGAAAGCCAAGATTCCCTTGAACTGTCCCCCTTTTGATCACAAACAATACAAACTTACTTAACCACGGCACTTTCCTGCAATGAAAGCCAAGATTCCCTTAACTATCCCCTTTGATCACAAACAAATACAACTTACTTAACACGGCACTTTCCTGCAATGAAAGCCAAGATTCCCTTGAACTGTCCCCTTTTGATCACAAACAAATACAACTTACTTAACATGGCACTTTCCTGCAATGAAAGCCAAGATTCCCTTGAACTGTCCCCTTTTGATCACAAACAAATACAACTTACTTAACATGGCACTTTCCTGCAATGAAGGCCAAGATTCCCTTGAACTGTCCCCTTTTGATCACAAACAAATACAACTTACTTAACACGGCACTTTCCTGCAATGAAAGCCAAGATTCCCTTGAACTGTCCCCTTCTGATCACAAACAAATACAACTTACTTAACACGGCACTTTCCCGCAAAGAAAGCCAATATTCAACTGTCCCCTTTTGATCACAAACAAATACAACTTACTTAACACGGCACTTTCCTGCAATGAAAGCCAAGATTCCCTTAAACTGTCCCCTTCTGATCACAGACAAATACAACTTACTTAACACGACACTTTCCCGCAATGAAAGCCAAGATTCAACTGTCCCCTTTTGATCACAAACAAATACAACTTACTTAACACGGCACTTTCCCGCAATGAAAGCCAAGATTCCCTTGAACTGTCCCCTTTTGATCACAAACAAATACAACTTACTTAACACGGCACTTTCCTGCAATGAAAGCCAAGATTCCCTTGAACTGTCCCCTTTTGATCACAAACAAATACAACTTACTTAACACGGCACTTTCCTGCAATGAAAGCCAAGATTCCCTTGAACTGTCCCCTTTTGATCACAAACAAATACAACTTACTTAACACGGCACTTTCCTGCAATGAAAGCCAAGATTCCCTTAAACTGTCCCCTTCTGATCACAGACAAATACAACTTACTTAACACGGCACTTTCCCGCAATGAAAGCCAAGATTCCCTTGAACTGTCCCCTTCTGATGGGTGTGACCACCACATTGTAGCTTCCGGTCTGGTGCGGTAGAACTGTGATGGTCTGCTCACCACTAATGAATGGAAGGTCAGACTCCACCTGAAGGACAGGAGATAGATTGTGTTCTTAGAGCTATATAAATTTTAATACATGTTGCCCTGATCTTTTGGGTAGTGAAATTAGACACTTATGCCTCTCAGATAAGGGCAAAAAACTGGAGGTTCCGTGTGGAAGTTGTGCATGTTAAAAATCCATGGCAGATGGAAATAACAAAGAGCAGGCCTTTAGCCTGCTGCCCTGATGTTAGGAAAGAAAATCTATCTACGGGTAGATAAAGCCGGTTACCTTGGACAGAATCTGACTAGAGGAAGCACACCTGACATAAATGTATGCCGAAGTCAGACACGCTGACCTGTGAGGTGCATAACTAGGTGTAGAAAGAGGAGGGAAGAAGGAGAAGATGATGACACTGATGATAACAATAACATTGCTGTGATAAAAGAGACCACTGACAGCATCAAGTTTATGCTGTAGATGTCTTTATCCTATAGAGCACAATGTCTCTATGGCTGCTGGAGTTGGTTTGGTCATTTTCCCACTTGATTATGAGAATTCTTAAGAATGCAAGTACAGCTCACATGCTGGTATCTAGAATCTTCCATTCCTTGCTAGTTACAGGAGCTCTTGTCACAGGCTTTGTTTCTTAGCTGTGGGGACTGAGTGTTTACTACGGCCATGTCACATCATGCAGTCTATTTGACAATGATACCTCCTACTATGGCCATGTCTCTTCATGCAGTCAGTCTATTTGACAATGACACCTCCCTCTGACAATGACACATCCCTCTGACAATGATACCTCCCTCTGATAATGATACCTCCCTTGGGTTGGAACCTGCTGATAATCTTCTTCTTCTTCTTCTTCTTCAGCATTCCGAGCCATTGAGGTTCTTTGCTGCAAATACAATCTGTCTCCATTCGTCTCTCTGGTGGACCTTCTCTTGCCAGTCGTTGATTCCAAGTGCTTGTAGGTCTGTATGTATATTATCTCTCCACCGCCTTCTTGGTCTACCTCGGGGTCTACGGTCATTTATTTCCTGAGTGTAAGCGAGTTTTGTTTCCCTATTATCTTCCATTCTTTCTATATGCCCCAGCCATTGTAGTCTATTAGCCTTCATGATACCAGTGATTAGCGGGGACTTAAACAAATCATAAATGTCTTTGTTACTTCTTCTTTTCCACTCTCCACTTTGTGTATCCCTAATGGGTCCAAAGATGCGTCTTAAAATTTTGTTCTCAAAGGTTTGTAACAAGGCTTCGTCTCCTTTCGTTGTACTCCAGGTTTCAGAGCCATACAGCACAACTGGTCTGATCAGTGTTTTGTATATTGTGATTTTGGTGTTACGAGATAGCGCCTTTGATTTTAGTAGATGTTGTAGTGCATAGTATATCTTATTTCCAGAGTTGATTCTAGTTTGTATTTCTTCCCTTATGATGTTGGAGCAGTTGAAGATTGTACCCAGGTATTTGTATGTTTCCGTTCTTTTAATGGTCATATTATCTATTTGTATGTGGCCAGAGTTTTTAGCCATTCCGTCTCTTGAAATTACCATATATTCTGTCTTATCTTGGTTGATAACCAGCCCCATCTGTTGGGCTTTTTCCTTTAAGTGAGTCAATATTTCTAATGTCTTTTGTTCACTTTGCCCTATAATATCTATATCATCTGCATAACCAAGCAGCTTGGATGTTCCTCCAATATCACATTCCTCCTTTACCTTCCTTACAACTTTCTCTAGAGCCAGATTGAAGAGTAGCGGCGATAGTGCATCACCCTGTTTCAAGCCAGATGTTATTTGGAAGGGGTCTGATTTCCTGCCTTTATATGTTACTATATTATAAGTATCTTCCATGCATAGTTTGGTCATGTTAATTAACTTCCTTGGTATTCCAAATTCCTGCATAACATTCCATAGACTATTCCTATGGACACTATCATAAGCCTTTTTAAAATCCACAAAAATGTTATGGAGATCTCTTTTATATTCCCAATGTTTCTCGGCTATTTGTCGTAAGATAAATATCTGATCTATTGTTGATCTGTTTTGTCTAAAACCCGCCTGGTAGTCACCTAATATGTCTTCTGAATATGGTTTTAGTCTATTTAGTAATACTGCGGATAGTATCTTATAGCTTGTGGACAGTAGTGATATTCCTCTATAATTTCCACATTGGAACTTGTCTCCTTTCTTAAAGATAGGTATCAATAATGACTCTTTCCAGTCATGGGGTAATTCTTCTGTCCTCCAGATTTTTATTATTAGTTCGTATAGCTTTAGATGTAATGCATGGCCACCTGCCTTTATAAATTCAGCAGCAATTCCATCAGTCCCAGTTGCCTTATTGTTTTTAAGTCGTGTGATTACATATAGGATTTCTTCAAATGTAGGTTCTTCAATTTGTGGTTCGCATGTTAGAACCTCTTCCTGTGGGAAAATGTTACTTGGAGCTTCACAATTTAGTAATTCAATAAAATATTCTTTCCATTGTTGCACATTTCTTCATTGGTATTTATCATATTCCCATTTTTGTCTTTTAAACCATATGTGTTTTGTTGGTGCCCTCGTTTCATTGACTTCAGTACTTTAAAAAACTTTCTGGATTCATTTTTCTGGTGATTAGTTTCCATATCTTTGATTATATTACTCATATATTCTCGCTTCTGCTGTCTGACTATTTTTGTAGCCTCTTTACATTCATTTCTATAATGCTCTTCCTTTTGGATGTTATTGATGTCATTTAACCATACATGTCTGGCATTCTTCTTCTTAGTGACTGCTTCTTCACATTTTTGATTGAACCATCTGTTCTTTCTATGCTGATAATGAAGTATCTAAATTCCATGGGGGAAACATTATAAACCTAGACCTTAAAAAAAGTCGCTTAAAAGTTAACAGGGTTGACTTCATTGCACTGAGTTTGTATCCCATATGGCTCAGTCTCTTTCCGCAGGGCGGGCTGGCAAAAGCATTGCACAAAGCACAAACTCTGTAGCTCCAGCAACGACCCCCAAGAGTCTAAAAAAAATGCACTCGTGAACTGAAGGACGCGGTCCGGAATCAAACCCACAACCTTTGGAGCCAGAGTCATATGGCTTGACCACTTCACCACGGAGACTCCCAGATCACCTACACCTGATACCAACCAGTCCAAATGTACTGTACGGAATCAGGGCATGATTACCTTCTTTATGCCTCTTGGCAGATGTGAAATTATAGCACTGGTCTTCCACATACTGAGTTCTGAGCTTGGAGAGGGACAGGAGAGCTCTGCACGCTCTGTGTGCGCTTTATCTGCAATCATTTTCTCCTTTGTATTTATTCCATTTTTGATAGTTGTCCATGCAACATGTTCAGCGGCGATGTGCTCCCATTGTGCATTATCAATGCCTGTATCAATCATGTCCCGCTTACACACATCTTTGTATCGTAGTAGAGGCCGACCCTGAGATCTCCTACCCGTCTGTAATTCACCAAAAAGATGTCCTTTGGTATTCTACCATCATCCATCCTCCTAACGTGTCCTATCCATCTAAGTACTTTCTAGTAACAAACTTTCCCCTGGTCTCTGGGTAGTAAGATCAGACGCCCATGTGTATTGTTTCGCATGTAAAAATTCCCTTGGCAGTTAGAAATTGAAAAAGAGTAAATAGTCTAATGGCGCTTGCCCAGGCAAAATTTTGAGTTAAAAATCTACACAAAGTATTTCAGGATCCTCGCTGGTGCTACGGCATTTGTGCACTGAGGTGAGATTCTCCGGACTCAGGCTTGAGTTAGGAATAGAATGGAGCACTTATGGGTTACACCTGTGTGCCGTGATGTTGATCCGTCGATTAAACTAATCTAAACATCTTGGTTGACATGGTATTATGGTACTAGGTCAGGATAAAAATCAACATCAATCAGGCTTCGAAAGATGCAAGCCCTTTTGGGAGGCCAGAAGACCTAAGCACCAATGCATCAAACATAAGAGTTCTAGAAAATTTGCAATCAACAATCAGGAACAACAGCAATGAAACTATAAAGTCGTTAGCAAATCAGTCCAGTAACCACTTGACACAAACAACACAAGCTGGTACTTACTCTGTATGTTAACCTTTTGCTTGTAACATTGGGGACTTTGACAATGTGATGCAGACTGCACAAAATAATAATAAGCAAAATAATAATGTGATCTATAGTTTAAAAAAAACAATAATCATATTTAAAAGAAACCTTATTGAGAAGTATATTACATGGTGAAAAATAAAGCACTTGCTTGTTGGTCAAATCGCCCATCGAAAACAATTTAGTTAAGAAAATATGGGTCTAGTCTAGTGTATCCCTAAATTGCTTTCCTGTAAACCTAGCAGTCATGTGTTTAAATCCCCTGTAAGACAGGTTTTCTTCCATTGACCAGGGCTCCCAGATCGACAGAGCCTAAAATTAATACCTGGAACTTTTCCAGGGAGTAAAGATGGCCAGCGTGATACTGATCACATGACCCACTGTGTGTCAATGGGTTTAAAAATATGGGACTAGCACCATAATCTAATACGTCTCCTGGCATGAAAAGAGATCTTTACTTTTGTTGTTCTATATCCTCAATATGCCAGGATGGCTTGGAAACAGCGCTCTTTTATATTGCATGGTATAATTGCCTTCATGAACCCTATGTTGTTGTTGTTGATCTTGGAGCAGCTAGGCTTCAGATTAGTGCCTGTCTAGGGCCGTGTATGGGGTCTCTGCTTATATTTGTGGATACAGGGTGGGTCCTTCTTGTGTTCACACGGTTCCATACTGCTTTCAGCTGATATTATATTTTAATTTCATTGAAATGAGTCAAGAACTGACATCTTGCCACATGGGACATTCCTGTACGTGCTTGTCCTCATCTTCAACAGACAGAGAAGAGAATCCCAAAACTAATGGTACCAGTTACAGCCTGATTATGTGTCTGTCTGGCCTTTATTTGGTGAACAGAGTTAGTTAGTTAGTTAGTTAGTCGCAGTTCCAACTTCACAGCAACGGGTTGTCCCCATTATGCTCCGTTCCTGTGCCAGTGAATGTCACACAAAACGCTCCCCACTGCCCAATGTGAAAAGTGGAAAAGACAGGAGCCTTGACAAACAACAGCACGCACAGATACACTGTGCATAATGCCGCCGCCAGAATGTCAACACAATAGTCCCCCACAAAACACCCAGTTCATTTCTGATGGCTCTGGTCACTCCACGCAGCACCATTCTCTTCAGGCAATGATGGTGTACCTGTTCTTCCACTCTATTAACATGATCCCATAGAGCCCTGACTATGTCTACCTTCTCGTGATCCAATACACCACCCAGTTGTGCAGACCCTGCCAGTCTGTCCACCTACTAGTTTCTCACCAACCTGCATGTTCTGGCAAAAAGATGCAATTATTATATTTAAACTAATCTTTTATTTTTCTTGCTTCCTCACTAAGACGACCACTTATGTTGGTTTTTTATGAAATGTTATGGGTGCTGGTAGTTCAGAAAGCAATGGGAAATTACTGAATGTAAACTTGCCCAGGAATCACAAACAGCCAAAAAATGCTGGGGTTGACTGCTACATCATGTACAGGATATGCAACTAACTTTTAACTCACTAAGACACAACAAGCATATCCTTGCACTTTGAATTTTCATGAACAACATTGATACGAACATGCAAGTCAATGCACATTTCCATCAACAACTCATATAAAAGCATGACATAACGGCGGTGTGTTTTCAACATCTACCTCACAGTTCTTTTCTCAAGTTTTTAACAAACATTTTTCAAAAGACACATGATAACTTAAATAACTCAATCTTAACTGATTCAATGTGAAATGAAAAGTAAGTTTGGACCAAACAAAATTGGATAGCAGAAAATGGGAAGTAGGGTTGTGTCACAGGTATGATTTAAAAGTTGTTACAGACAACTTGTATTAATATATCAAATTAAAGGGGGTTGCATAGGGAAACCTACTGTATTGATATTGTAACTAAAATTTGATTTATAAGCCCATGGCAGTTACAGGAAGTTCAAATAAGACAATTTATATTCCTATGGCTCTTAATCAGTTACATATACTAATTATATTATCTATTGCATTTAGGCTGGATCGTCACCCCAGTAGGACTGCCACATTCTACAAGTAGGACCTAGTTGTTGTGAAATGTCCTTCTAAACATCAGGCTGTTGAATGATAATTAATCTTTGTGTTCACTGAGATGTTTCAACACCTTAGATTGTCACATGTTTCATCTGACCTCTCAGTTTCGTGTCCCAGGTATTCTCCAAGTTCAGTCACTTTTGTCATGGCCACTAAGATGGAACACGACCTCTATGCAGTGACACATACATATGTTCATCAGCTGTTGTGTGTGTCCCATAAAAAAGTTTTCCTTTGATCTTACTCAGATGTAAATAACAATTTCCTGATGTCTGTACATACAAAATGCACAACATAATTAGAACAGAAGAGTAGAGTACAAAAAAGTGTGTATTATACTACGGATTTTATGGTATATCTGTTTCATTCAGTCTGATCATACCATTGAAATATGGCTAGCCATTCTATAAATTAAAACCATTAACCATTTTCATTTTAAACAACAGTTGGCACTTCTTTTAACATGAACAAATTTAATTTCAAAGAATTACCTCTTGACAACCTCCTAGAACTCAAACCCAGGCACAGGAAGTGGACAACAGGACTATATAGTGAATTTCTAGCCACAGGCAAAGTGTGGAATGAGTTGTTTCATGAGACCAATATGGTAGCCATGAATACTGGCACAGGTCACAGTGAAAAATTCTGGCTAATGGGGCCAAGGCACCACTGTAACTACGTTGACAAAATCTCTAGTTGCTAAGAAGACTAATACAGAGTGTAATGCACTGATGTGAACAGAAGTTGGACTGGAAACACCAATGGATTAAGACAGCTGAATGTAACAACAGTAAAATATATGTTTTAAAGGCAACAGAAAGACCTAGATGCAAAGTGATTCATGACATCAAAGATATTTTACAATGGAGAGGGATCTTGCTAGTCAGGGCAACACACCTTGTCCAAAGTTAAAAACAATTCCCTACAATGCTTAAAAATGGGCAAAGACCAAAACATAATGCAGCTGTGCTCAGCTCTCCAACGGACATAATGAAACACAAATATATTGTAAATGCTGAGGACACATGGTAAAAACAAACACACATACATATCAGACTAGGGTCTCAGTTCATGGAAACAACATGCAGGGGGAAATCGGTGAAAATAATGTATTAATATAATAAAAACTAAGACTAATATCAATGAAATAAGAAAGAATAAAACAAAAACACAAGTGTCCAACGTTTCGATAGTCACTACTTTACTCAAGAACAAAACAAACATAGATATAAGAAAATTAAAATGAAATTAAAACATAATAAATATAACAGGAATATTTACAATGAGGGAGATGAAGGCCAAGTGCATGACAACCGTGGATAGCAATGTCTTATCCACAGTGGGCAGACAAAATCAGACAAGACAAAATTTGTGGTATTACCTTGCTCTGGCCCCACACGTAAGTTGTATTTGATCCAAAGGAAGTGGTTTCTCTCCCTTGCCAATTAAATCAAATACTTGCTCGGATCCATCATTTTTGTTTGCAAGGACAAGTTTTCCCTTTGTACAGAAAAGAGAATTATTAGTTGTAAACATCAGTTGTGAAGAAAGATATAATTAATTGTCAGCAAAAGATAATGTTACTTTGTCTGGAATGGTTGAATTAGCCATGAAGCAAATAAGTACTGTCACCTACTGCCTATAGCACCTTGCCGTGTAGGACAGGGTGGGTCTTGAGCCGGAGGAATTAAGATCACCTGGCTAGTGCAGTTGCTACATCGTGTGCAGGCTAAGATTTTCTTTTTGTCCTCAATAGAAAAGAAATCCAGACCTTACAGAGGATAAAAACCCAGGTCTCCAGAAGGAAAACAGTTTGACAATAAGTACTTATCCACTTAAAATGTAAAGATAGACAATTGAGAAAGAAAGTAAAGATATTTTTAAAAAAACAAGTCCAGATGTAAGTATCTATTATTTAAAGTTAGTTGCATGTCCTTTAAATGAACGACCGGCACCCAAACCATTTTATAAAAAACCATGAAAGCTGTGTTTTGAATGTGGGTACACGGGATTACAAACTGTCTCCATAACCCCTTCTCCACGGAGCCAGCAAGAATCTACTATAAGTTTGTAATATGCTAGGACTATCACATTTTGTAGAACTGAGCGTGTGAAAGAATAGGTGGTCAGTCTTTCTCTCTCGCAGTGAGCGACAAGCCTAGGGATCAAACCCTCATCCGACCACGCTCATGTAGTTGTCAGCACAACTTTGAAGCTATTAGGTGAAGATTTAAGGAGATAATAAAAGGTACTGATAAAAAATACAGAAAAAGATTTAAAAAAATAAAAGTTAAAGATAAACATAGAAAGAAAGAAAACCCAAGGTTCATGTCATCATGGCACAAGAGGCATGCAGTGTTAGGTCCATTGTAGCCAAACAGTTTGGCTATAAATGATCCTAGGATGAGGAAACACAAATCAGGTGACCAAAAACAGCTATGACTGAAAGAGTCATAAATCCCAATTTGGCATTAGCAGGCAGGAATGTGGTAAATGATAGAATAGATATCTGCGTTGCCAACTTCCCACTGTACGACAGTAGCCGTATTCATCTTATGGAGATGGAGTAGATATAAACTATGACCTGTGTGCTGTGATGTCAGTGTTGGATGACAAATTCAGATTCAGATCAAAGGACACACTGCCAGAGAGCAATCTTTCCAAACTGTCACTATTTTTCTCAGTTTTCTCTTCTCATAAGGCGGCCAAAAACTGTCTTCGAGCCCAACCCAGATACATGTATTGGTGACAATATGGATCAACTTAAATCTTGTTTACAAATATAGCGATCGGGATATCTTGAACACACAGATGGGGTTGAGGATAGAAAAAAGGTGGAGGAGGAAGAAGAGGAGAAAAAACCTGTGAAATGCTACATGAAGTGAGCATTTGAACTACACTGTTTTACAACTAGATGTTATAACCTTTACCTTGCAGAAATCCTATTTTTATAAGTTGCAAGATAGTCCAGCCTAGAACATACCGGATGAGACACCTCTTCTGTCATGATGGTCCAGGTGTTTTAGGGTTGACTATCTTATAACATGACGGTTCAAAACAAGATCTCAAACAGGCATGACAGGTGATATAAATGATACAAAACATTCTGCTGTAGAAAGATTATTTGTACAAAATGCAGTGAAAACATTGCTATGGCATAATGGCTCCTGTAAGAACAAGCCTATGCAGAAATTTGCATGAAATTTCTTTCCAGTAGGTAGCTGATTGGCATATTGCAAGTACACGTCAACATACGGTAAGTTTATGTGACTGCTTCACTTCAGACATCCAAAAATATCAACTTTTAGCCTCCTCATGCCATACATTCATAACAGAGAATTGATTCAGAGATCCCCCTCTGCCGTGCGTCCACCTTGACGAGGTAGAGGGGCTTGAGCATTCCAATGACCCCAAGAGCTATGCCGACGGTAGCACAGCTACTGGTAGGGTCACCCATGTCGGACAGGTCAAGGGAGAGGGACCAGACGAAGTGACGCACAAACCTGCTGCCTTGTAGGTAGACTGGGGACAGTCAAAGGCTAGGGAAAGCATCCCGAACAAATGCTTGTCGAAATCGGATGTACTGAGCCACAGGCTTGACAAAGAAGTGCAACGTAACTTTTATCATTTCATGATGCCACAGATGAAAATAAATCGTTATGGTGCTAATCCCGTGAAGTCCCATCAGGCGGTGATAGTGCCGGGCCCCCTGCCTCGAGGGGGTCCACCATGACTACTGGTGGTCACCTTCCCTGTGCTGTGGAGTCAAGGCACAGAGGAGTAGGTTAAGAGCTATTGACCAAACACCCCGGACACTCAACATACTACAATGGAATGCAGAAGGAGTTTATAACAAGAAAGCCTCCCTAACACAGCGTCTTCATAAAGATAGAATAGATGTGGCATGCATTCAAGAGACACACCTCAACGCCAATCGCACATTTTCAGTAAGGGATATCAGGCCACACGTTTCGACCGCGAAGGACACAAAGGAGGAGTTGTAATACTTACACGAAATACAATACCTTGCAGCGAAGTATCTGTGATCTCTGACAACCAACGGAAATTTTAGGGTTGATATAATGATAAAGGACGTGAAAATAAGAATTTACAATCTGTT